>JAOEJI010337986.1:0-10933 GCA_025448255.1 Umimayanthus chanpuru | reverse complement strand
ACCCCGAAGTACCCCCCCCCGGGGGGGGGGGGATGTCCGACGGATATTTTTGGGTCGGAAATTTTGGCCAAAAGGGATTTTTTTGTGTCTATGAAAGACACAGGGATTTTCTTGAGTTGCGAAAAAAACACAGGGATTTTTTTGGGTATTGTACTTTTCATAAGCTCAAATCAACAATAAAATAGGTGCAATGTACTGCTGGTGTGAGATTTTTTTGGGTATGCTGAAAAAAGTTGGGGTTTTTTTGGGTAGACAAATTCTGAAGTTGGGATTTTTTGGGTATGAAATATGAACACCTGTTGGACCCCCCCCTGTCATTAAAATATTTGAGTGCGGCCCCTCGGGTGACCCATTCAGCTCACAAGCTGATAGCCAGGGGGGCCTGTATTTAAAATATTTTAATACAAATTTCAAATCTACAAACATTAAATATCTATAATTTTACATTGTTTACTTAAATTCAAACTCTAACATTTATAAAACGTTTTAATAAAGTTTTAATACTAAAAGTAATATTAATTTAAATATGTTTTAAGCACAGAGGAAGAAAGTTCTTACCAAGCAGGAAAAGGTTGTCAACAAGGTTCAGGGATAGTTCACTGAATAATTTTGATCCAAAAAAATGAAGGCGTTATTGCCAAAATTTAGTTTACCCTTTGGAAGAGGCAGCCTATTGAAAGTTTGAAGCAAAATACGCCAGCTTCTTGACAAAAACAGTTCAACTGTTAAAATTCTTTTCCAATTTCTTATTGAATATTTTGCTACTTGAGCTCATAAACACCAAAGCTGTATGAATGCCAAAAGGCCAGCTTTTATCTGTAAGCATTTGGGAAATACATTTGAACTGTCGGGGACCCCCCCTGTCCCTACACATTTGCCTCAAAACAGAAGTCCTTGTTTTCCTTTATAGTAAACTAGCTCCTGAAGGTTTTTAAACAAACAATACAAACTGGAAATTGCCCTGGCAAAGACATTTACAATTGCTTAAAAACGGTCAATATTTGGCACCGTTTATGGGTAAAAGAGTAACCTATGGCCAGAAAGGGAATATTTTGAGAACTGGAGCTCACTGGTAACACTTTACACAATCAGTGCAGTACACCCGGATTAAATGGACTCGACAATGACACAAAACAAGTGAGAAACTAAGACATAAAATCAACTTACAGGGCCACAACATGCTAGAAAGATGATCATCACCTCAGCAAAACTGGAAATGCAAAGACAAATTTGGTCAACTAATTAAAACACATTTGACAATAATTTAAAGTCACTTGGTTTTATATATGGACAAGATCACCAAAAGCTGCATAATGGGGGGTTTGTTGAATATAAAATCGCACCTTTAGTGAAATACTTAATACAAGTTTTTAAAAAAATAATATGCTAATACAAGTCAAATTACATCTGCAGTATATACTGGAGACTGAGCCGGTTTTAATCATATATAACAAATTTATTTTTTAGTGCATAACTAAATTTAAATCAGTTGATGAGTATTTGCTAAAAGCAAATTTCAAGTATGCAGCAGTTTCAGGAAGAGGGGGTTTGTGGGTTAACAGATTTTGCCTGCAATTTTGTGTGGATTACAGATCTTGAAGATAATTTCAAGTTTCAAATTCCAGTTTTCAGGATTGTGGTGGATTTGGATTATGGCAGTTTTTTGACTGGATATTGGACTTAACAGATTTTAACAATAAAAATGTAGCAGATCAGCAGATTCTTTTTGAGACAATTGATATAGATTCAAGCAGTTCCCCCTTTTACCGCCTTTCCAAACAGTCTCTTCCTTCACAAAATTATGCAAAAACACAAGACAAGTAAATTTTGTTTGCAGTTCTGCAAAGCTCCCAAACTAGTAAAATTAACGAAAACAAACTTTCTGCATCAAACTGTTATCACTTCTCCAATGAAATTGCACAAAGCAGGAACAGCATAGCACAGTCATGTTAAAGTATTCACTTGGCTATGATTGATTCAGATTAAATATAATTTACATTGCTTGTCTTTTTACCGAGTTCACTAACAGTGGAGTTAGTTTCAAACTATTTGCCATACCACAGCCAACAGAAGATTTGTAGAAAACTCCATTCTGAATGTGCACAGCACACAAAATTGCTCTATGCTTTCAAGCAGCTTTGAAAGTGAACAAAAAAATAAATTCTCTTCTGATTAGTTTTAAATCAAGACATCTTTTCTCTCATGATTTTGAGCATAAGAGGAAGTATCAGTCATAATTGAGTAATTTGAATCATAACTATTATCTGTGTTATCATAACTCCATGCTGATTTAACTGTAAACATGCAGATCTCAGTTGCACTTGAATGACCAAGGCCCCAGTCACATTTTGCACTTTGGTATTTTTTAATATTAAATTCATTCTCCTATTTACTGAATTTTTCATGTATCTTTATTTTCATGCTTTTATCATAACCTACAACAAGTCTGCAACCTTCATAATGTCACATCCGCCAGCCTGCAGGGCATGTGGGCATGTGATCTAGCCTCATTCGGCCCATGTTGAGCATGTGGCGCGAGATGTTGTGGTTTAGCTGGAGCCAATGAGATCACTCCATGGGACTGCTGATTAGATATGCAAGTGGAGTGTGCAAAATGGCGAGTTTGAGAGCCTCTTGTAGTGATTTGAAAGTGTATTAAATATTGTTAAATTCATCAAAATAGCTTCTTCAATTTTATTTGGGTCGAGAGCTATTTGGAGGTGAGTTCCCGTCAATGTCTCTAGCAGCCAACTATCGTAATTCAAGATTACGTTCTTATGTCCACAGCACCAAAGTTACAAAGAAACATTGTCAACTTATCATGAAGGTATGTATTCCAAACAGTATGTTAACTTCTTTATCAAAACATAATTTCCTAAATGTCATCAATATTTATATTTGGACATTGATCTAGCAACAGATATATATGAAAGTCACACACATATTTATAAACAAATGGACAGCAGTGAATTCTATATGGGTCACAGATTATGTCACAGTCCATCAGAAAGCAAGCAATTTTAAGCCATTTGTGTCATATAACAAAGAAGTAAATACCCAAAATCAATGAGACAATTATGTTTTATACAATTAAGGAATCAAAAATCGATAGGACGGATGGAATTTGAAGTGCATATAAAGCGCAAAGCCTGGGACAAACTACCAGGAGCGGTTACAAAGCTCAGCTGCAAAAATTCCTTGCAAAATAAAATCAAGTATCGTAGTTCAAGTCTTGGTGAAACAAATTCTTGGATTAGCAATCAAAAAACACAACTTCAACCATAGGCACTTTCTATTTGCCTAACAGGCCTAATCAGCCTCTATCATTCAAAATTAGGTAAAGTATTCATTCATACGTAACTCTAGCGTCTGACCTTATAAATAGAAAAAATTGAATTAATTTTCTGGTTTGGTTAAGAGATATACATGTCTGCCTTTTGTTCATTTCAGTGGGTGGCAACTTGAAGTGAAGTGGAACAGTTGTAATCAACTCATGCACATGCAGTTACAGTTATGGAATATCAAGAACTACATTTGATGGTAGGATCTTTGGCTCTGTATTTGTTTAGAAAATTTTCATTTCAATGTCACTTTTAGGAAGAAAATAATTACTAGAAGATTTAAATTATATTACAGACATTGAAAATGAGAGGACTTGGAAGATGATTTTGCAAGACTTCACTTGATGTTATCATAGATTAAGGAGGATCTAAACCCTTAATTTCATTGGTGATTAGGAGGATTGAGGAAGATTTAAAATGGAAAAAACTTTATCAGAGATGCCAACTCTCCTGTATTTTGTGGGAGACTTATGCATTTTCACTTGATCTCCCACATTTTACAGAAATCTCCCGCATTTTTAAAGAAAATTTAGATAAATAAAAAGTAGACAACAATAATATGTTGTTCATTTGTTCCCGATTTCTTCTTCGCTGAAGGACAATGCAGCATAAGCAGTGTTCTGATTGGATGGGATATGAGCCAATAAGCATGCATGATACAAAATTCATGCCAATTTTCTGCTACAAGCATTGACCGAGTCACAATCAGTTTGCAACATGGCTGTTGATTTTCGAGGCTATTTTACACAATTGCAAGCACAGCTGCTCAGCAATCTTCCCCTGGGATTCAGGGAGATAAAACAAAAGCTACCAGTGTTGATGGATTTAGCCACCAAATCTTATAAACGTTGTTACAGGTAAGTGTTAATTAGCAATTCCTTCTTTTCACAGCTTGTTCTATGTAAATAGGCAACATAGGAGATATGATGCAAGTCAATGTGAACACTTTAACAGTCGACACCCTAGCCCCCAAAAAATCTCCCGCATTTTGAACTTCTGGGGTTGGCATCTCTGCTTTAGAAAGCAACAAACACTAAGCATTCCTTCAGAAGCACGCAAATACCACTTCTCATACAGCATACGAGCTGGCATTTGCCTAAAACTCTAAAACTTACTTTCAAACTTACATAAATTCAAAGACATCCTCAAAAATTCCTTCAAAATCAGCAACTTCATCAACATACTATTTCCTCTCAATTTTACTGATCTTTAAAATGTCCAGAAATATTTTTGATTCTTTTTTAACCACCACATTAGACCCCTACGATTAAAAAAATTCCAATTCTTCAAATTGAAACAGAGTTACTGGTCAGCAAACTATTATGGCAGGGTTTTTCAAACAAACCCATTGCCACTGAGTTCCGCCAGCTTTCTCTATCAAACACAACCTCAAAACCAATTACATACTAATTACATGTAGATGTTCCAGGCAACATTTAGCAAGAGACGGTCAGTCACACTTGATTTTGCATATTTTCTGATTTACAATAGCAAATAAAAGTGTATTTTTTATAGTATCAGTTTTACTTGCTTGCTGCCATAAAAGTGAAATTATTATTTTGCTGCGCTGGTTGTTTGCTTTCATTCCGATACATTTTTTCATCGTCTTGATTTTTGTAAAAGTGGCCAGCAGTAAGGCCAGACCAATTTAATTTCCTGTTTTACAAACATTAAGGTTGGAGGTGGGAAAAAATAAAAAGCTAAGAATATGCCATACATTGCAAAACTTGCAACAACACCATTACTGATAGTAACAATAAATCACTGTACTAGTTTACATCAAGCTTTCTATGTAATATATTAATTCATACACATTTAAAGTCATGAGGCAGAGGATTACATTTTAAAAGTGTTTTTTTCAAGTGAAGTGCAAAATTTACAACACTTTATAATTATAGTAATGTCTTTACCCCTATCCAGACTGGGCTTTTTAGAACTCAAAACGACTGTAATATTGGGGTATATATGGAATGATATTTGGCACAAACAGTGTTTGGATGAAGATGTGCATTTTAAGGTGTTTATGAGGGGTTACCCAATGATGATGTCATCATGATGTCATGAAATTCCTCTTTTTGAAAATCACCCACAATTCAAGACAATTTTTGTATGCTGTTTCAGCTCTCCAGATATTTTTACATGTACAAATGCATTAACAAACTTTAATTTGATATTCAGAATCTAACTTGTAACAAAACTGCCATCACTTGGCCAGCAGCTAGCATTGCCATGGCAACTTTTAAAAGCATTTACAATGTAAATTAGTCATAAATAAACCAAAACAGTTTGGCAAAACAAACGGTTTTGACCATGTATATGCAAAAAAGTGCATTAATTTTCTATCTGCAATAAAGGAAAAAACCGTGTTGCAAAACCTTGTTCCATATAAAATCTAGGACAAGTCACCACATTAGTTCCTGTATCCTTCTCCATTGCAAGGAAAATTTAAAAGAAAAACAGCTGGGAGTAAGGTTAAACATGCAAAGTACCCACATTAGAGAACTGGAAAAATGCGACCCATTATGTGAAAAGGTGTATTAGGCCTTTTCAAACAAGACAGCAAAAGACATCTTTTTCTAAAAAACGATACCAAAGACTTCATCTATTGTTCAAAAGAACACCAAAAGACTGCATCTATTACCCAAAAAGACACCAAAAAACTCAAAAAACAAAACTAACACCCCAAAGATGTCACCATTATTCACGACAAAAACACAATGGACCAATAACAATTATAAAGACGACAAACAAATCCGGATATTAATCTGATAGGCAGATAAAAAAGCATCATTTAAAAGGTCTAAGAACAGTAGTGTACAAAAAAAATGGCGGTGGTTCTGTTAGTTCAAAGTGAGTTTTATTGAATACTCCACATCAGTGTTGTTTGCAACTTTCACGTGTCGATTTCAGTGAGCTGAACATACACTGCTCTGTCTCCAAAATCAGCCATAATTGTTATGTTTGGTTATAAAATTAAAATAAAACTTTATGTGCAGAAACCTTAACATGGCTCAGGGTTCTTCACTGATTTGCTGTAAATACGTGAAATTTAACTTTGCAATAAAAAATGAATGTCCAGATGGAAATGGATGTGATTTAAATAGAACTTTAATAACAGAAAGTTTACAACTAACTTTGACTCATGAAGAGAATGGTGAAACTTTGCAATTGATGCAGCACTCACACAACATTAACATATTATTTCAATTGTTTACAAACTGTCTAAATGTATTCAGATGCACAGTTGTCAATCTAAGGCATATCAGCAAGACAAGTTTATAATTATAGAAACTGAACAAAATAACAAAAATGTTTGTTTTTGAACCATTTTCCTATGATGTGTTTTAGTCAAGACATACATTTTGAAAACTCTTTTGGCAATGCCAACGAAACACAAAATCAACAACTCTGCATAATTATTGTGTTTGGCAGCCATGTTGGATTAAGTAACTAGTATCTTCTACTAGCACTGGATCGAGGGCTCAAAAGTAGGTTCTAGTGTGACATTCATGCAAGTGGTTATACCTAGAAGGCATTTTCCAGCCACCTCAAAAGAATAAATAAAGTCTCGCCAAACTAAATATTAATCTAAATCTAGTCGTCAATCATTTTTGACATGACTCAAGAACATCAAGAACAGTGTCTTTGAAAGTTTTCTTCAAAAGTAGCTATGTTGCAGTTATTTGATGTTTAATTATTAGCTACATTCACTTGTATCTTTCAAAAGAACACTTAGCATATAGTTTATCAATGTTTTTTAAGCTGGTGTTCATTTGTTAATACAACTAATTGTCCTAGACAATAAATAGAACACAAAATGGTAGTTATATGATTGAATAAGAAAATGACTTGTTCTTAAAGTTTCATAATTATAAATGATTGACAACTACATGTATGAAGTATAAATGCATATATAAATAAGAACACATTCTTTGTTTTTTATGAATTGAAGCAGAAATTTGATGCCTGTCTGGGGTATTTTGCAGGTGCCTGTAACTATATTTATGCACATTGTCCATCCAATGATACAAGTTGGTAGAGTTTTGTCACGGCAGAAAAACAAGACAGTAAAAGTTTTGCTTATCTTGCTCATTTTCCCATCAAAACTGCTCTCAGATTGTTCAAGTTTAGACAGAAAAATTATGACCATTTTTCCATAAATACTTGATATGCTAATTCAGAAATGTTGCAGTGTGGCTTAAAACCGAGTGTTTTCTAAAATTAAGCATGTCAAGAAATAAATCTGAATCTAAAATGAGCGGCTTCATAGCGAGTGCGGCTTAAAAGTGAATAGTGGAAATAGAAGTGTCAAAGGCATCAAATCTGGCTTTTCATTTAAAAATAAGGCAAGAACAATTGCATTTCCTGTTTTATAAAACAAGACAATTGCAAACTCAGTTAATTTTTCAAATACTCAACAGTAAAAAGTTTTTAATAAAGACCAGGGATCCACATTCATTGCCTCAGGGGCCTGACCTTGCAAACAACAAAATCTGAATAAATTTTCTGGTTCGGTTTAAAAGAGTTATGTCAGCTTTTGTTCATTTCAGTGGGTGGAAACTTGAAGTGAAGTGGAACACCTGTAATCAAAGTCACACACATGCATGCACACAGATGGCTCAGCTTCAGTTTAAAACTAAATTTAATGGTGAGACCTGTTGGTACTGTATGCCATTTCAGTATTTTCAATAAACAGATTTTGCTTTCTTGGAACTGAAAGTGTAATGATTAGATCTGTTTCCCATTAACAATTGTTACAGACGCCTGAAGGCCCACTAATTATAAAATAAGTATTAGATGTATAATTATAACTAAGGCTATTGCTATTGCACAATCAAAAGACATCTGATAAATTAAGAAAATTAAACCTTAAAACTATCTAAAAGTAAATGATAAAGTCATCAGTGTGACAGAGTCTCCTGTCAAATATTTGCAATCAAGAGTTGAAAAGCACTTGACAAACCTGTGGAGTTCATTTCAACTAACATAAATATTAGTGGAAGAAAAAAGGATAGAAAGGTTTTGCATAAATTTGTATAATGACTGATACAAAATCTGTAACAGCGTTAATCAGTTTGTAGAAATTGAGCTTCAAAATTTTGTGAGGAATTGGTACAGAGGTTGAATATGCTAAAGGCAACTTATTAAGTACTTACAGTCATTTGTTTTGTAGACACCATTTTCCCCTGTTCTCAGTTGCTGCACATACTTTAAAACACACTGTAGATTGTAAAGCAATAGAAATCTATCAATTTTTTCTGAAGACTTTAAATAAGTACTTCAATATATTTTGAATTTAAACAACCCCAAATAGCAAAACAAAATGATAAATTTAACAAACTATATGTAGGAAATAGACAAATAAATCCAGTCATCTGGTTGTGACCCAGATGCAATCTAGGTAATACTATTTTAGGACTTTCAAACTATTAACAAACAGTATTTCAAAACCAAGTAGAAGAATGAGACCTTAATGCAGTGCAGTTAGCAGTATATGATGGTGAAAGAGAACTGTTTTGTCAGTCGATGACTATAACTATTGTTTTCACTTACAGTGGTTAAACTTAAATTGTTAGGACCACATGGGGGAGCCTTTGTTTGCAACTGAATGAGTGCTTTATCCAATCTACTAATGAATTAGTATGACTAGTCGCATGTCTTGCATTCTTCATCTCTGATCTGTTGGTGGTCGTTAACTACCGGTACTATTACTATTACTGCAGTAGATAGTTAAGGCCAAACTTACTGTTTTAACTACCATGTTTGTCTAGACTCAATGAATTTGAGTATTACAGAACATAAGATAATAAAAAGTAGGAAGGCAACCATAGAAGGTTCCATAGAACTATTGTCTTGTATTCTTCATTTCTGATCTGTTCGTTACAGTTAACAACTACTAGTGCTATAATAGTAGTTATCTACAGAGAACTCGTTATTGTTTTGTGTTCTCCATTTTTGATCTGTTGGTGACAGTTAACTTCTAATCTGTTATAATAGATAGTAATTATCTACAGAGAACTCACTATTGTCTTGTGTTCTTTATTTCTGATCTGTTAGTGATAGTTAACTACTAATACTGCTATACCCAATAGGTACATAGTAGTAATACTAACTGCCCACCCCCAGTGACAGATCAAACATGAAGAATACAAGACTATTTAGTGCATTCACCAATCTAAACCAATCATATACTACCAATGTGGCTTTCACTAATCCAGGTATGGGGCTAATCTGATAAACTACTTAGAGATCATAGTAGTAACTAGTTTACTTACAAAGTATTCATAATATTTTCTGGTGTGTGTAGGTGACAGCTAACTTGTACAGTCCACTACATACAGTTATTTATTTGTTCTACACAAACATGAGTAGATAATGTGCGTATTTTTTAGGTTTTTAGGAGACACGCGCGCTTCAATACGGCCTTCATCCCCAAATACGTGATACGAAGTCTCTTGGAAATGGTGCAATGAACTATTACTCTATTTCTACTCAGTTTGGCACGCATGTTTTGTCAAACACTCGCTTTTAACTTTACTAAATCAAGACTGAGAATAACAATTTTTTTTCTGAGAGTATAAGCAACTCGCTGCGCTTAACATTTCAACAAAAGAATATATTTTGAAGCGTTTCCCTACAAGCTTTACACACACTGTGTCACACAAAAAAACCAACTGTACCTGATACAGTGGAAGGTCTGAAAGCGAGTCAATGTAGTTGGTTGATCGTTCAGATTGGTGTACGTGTAAGTTCTTAGAAGGTTTTCTGTTGGTTGTACGTGCTGTGCCTTGATGTGCTTCACATGCACATGCTTCATGCGGGCCAATCGTTCCCAGTGCCATCCGCGCGTCAAGAACGAGGCTGCTTCTTTTGTGTGAGGAGCAGAGAACTCTGGGTAAACAGGGCCGCCCGGGCCCGGGGCCCCTGGCATGACGGGTTCCCCAAAGCTTAGTGAAGGTACTCCACACGACCACAGGACGGAATCTCAACTGTGAAAATTGTTGTACACATCTATATAGTACTGTAATCAGAAACCAAATTATACCCTTTCGACCCAGGAGGACTTGTTTAGCGAAAAACTCGGGCGAACAAAACACAATGTGTTGTTTCGGGACCAATCTATTGAATGGTCCGAATGAGCTCACTCTTTGTGACTTTTCCTATATTTCACGGGAAGTCTTTTGGATCAAGTTTTTGTTGATATGTTAAGACCATCGTTACCATGGTAATGGCAACTTCTAAGTCCACTTCTTGCTATTTTTGTTAACTGAAATGCAGCAATCAGTAATAATAATAATAATAATAATAATAATAATAATAATAATTTATTATTTCTACTGCGCTTGCTTCATAAGAAGATGGTCGCATGCGCATTACATCATATAATATAAAGTATATAAATATAAAATTACAAAATCTTATAAAGTTCATTTATAAATATAAAATTACAAATTCTTTATGATATAAAAATTACAATTTCTAATAAATTACAATTAACTATTTACATTCATTAACGAACATGCAGGGGGTCCTAGCTAGCTGGTCAAATTAATTAAAAGCAAAAGCTTGGCGGAAAAAATAGGTTTTAAGTT
>JAOEJI010337876.1:0-10933 GCA_025448255.1 Umimayanthus chanpuru | reverse complement strand
GCAGCAGGCAATTCCGTCATGGTTATATTTGCATCTATTATCCTTACAAGACATACAAATCGTTAATCACAATTATATTTAAAAATGAATTATTGAAAAAAAATAACAGAAGCCATAGAATATTAAACATTGGTGCTACTTTTCTTGTACTTTGTTGATATCTTGTTTTATTTTTCAGTCTATTGAAAAACGCAAAAATTTAATAAGCCCCCAGCCTCTAATAAGCCCCCCTTCTAATAAGCCCCCAGTCCAGATAACATGAAAATAAATAAGCCCCCAGGGGGCATATTAGAGGAAATACGGTATTTTTTTTTTCGACAGATAAGGGAGGAATGGGGAAGGGGGTGGTTCCTAGTGACTGACAGAAATTGCTGATGTTTGCGCTAAGAGCTCAAAAAAAATGTTGGCAGTTGCACATCAGCATGAAATGACGAGTTTAAAGATTCGCGATACCATTTGTGTTCTCCCATTTTAAAATTAGCCACATATACTACATATTTTTAAACGTTGTTGAGGAAGTATTGTGCAATACCCACGAGGTCACAAATTATAGAAAATTATTTATGTAAATGTAAAATGACGAAATTGTACGTTGTTTAATTGTTTGATGAAAAGCACATGCTGAAAAGCATAAAATGATAAAAATACCATAAGTTTGAAAGCAATAAAAGTTAAAGTACTTTCAAAATATCGGTTACCATGGAAATAAATGATACCCTAGTAAAAAAGTTTTACCAAATATTATTCTACAATAAATTCCAGGAAAAGGCACCGAGTTCGAAAACTATTGCTTGAATATCACCAGAGTTCCCTACAAGCATTTTCAGGAAAAGTCGCCAAGTTTGATGGCCATTGCTTGAATATCCCCAAAGTTCCCCACAATATATTTTAGGAAAAGTCACCGAGTTTATGACTATTGCTTGGATATAACAAAAGCTCTCTACAGCAGAGACCAGAACAACCACTTTCTGACCACCATCCCTGTAAGATACCAACCTTATGCGGTAGACGGGTTCCTTGATTATTCTCAACGCACGGCTTTGCAGCTTTTGTAATCTCCAATCAACAATGTCACCTAAGTCAGCAAAAACCACGCCTGCAAAATCCAAAAGTGGGTGAATTCTAGCCATCGAGGCAGACAAAAATAACCTCGCAAGCTAGTGAATTCGAGCTTTATAAATTGTGACAAGAGTATCATTTGCAAAAAATCACAAACGTTTCTTAGTAAACCAGTTCCCGCGACTACTCTTTCACATACCTTATCAATAAAGCAGACGACTGAAACCAACAAACCTGTATGTTAGATATTTAAATTATAATGTATGTGCTTCTCTGGAGTACTGAAAAAATGTTCTGTTGTAACATGGGTAGCCCAAAAAGGTTCTCGTATGGGTTTAAACACCCAGAACTTTAGCGGAGTTTTTAAAACTGTTCAATTGACGGTCCATCAATAGTAAATGTGATGTTACCATCAAAAGATTTCGTTTTTTGTTGATTGTTTACTCTATTCCTAGTGATTCTACCTTAGCATGTACAAGCGTCTTCGCCATTATGAATTAATGACCAGTGAGGTTTTTTTTCTCTATATCTAAAGAGGATGAATAAATGATGCTGCTAGAACATGGATTGCATGATATCAACTTCGATTTTCAAGCCAGAGCTGTTCACAGAGTTCTTAGGTTTGCAATTTAAACTTCTGTGTACATTTTTCTTTCAGTTTTAATATCTAATGAATTTAAAACAAAAAAAAAATCATTTTATGTTTTGGAATGATTACACAGAGAACAAAGCTACGATATCTTCCGATTTCTCTTAGGTGTAGCTGCGTGCTCCTAAATTGTTGTTATTTTCGGTATTTAAATTATTAAATCTGGCCGTTGTTTGAATTGTGCGACCTGAAAAGTTCTAGTTTGTAGAATTTGCTACTTTATTTTGCTGCAAAGTAAAGAGTCTGTTTTGTGTTCGTTGTAGATTCTATTATTTACTATTTGCAACTGAAAAGATTGTTCTTATTGTATTTTGTACAAATCCCTTATACTGTAACATGAAACACATCTTTGATGCACTCAAAGAATCGATATTTCAAGTGCTTGTTTCGCGTTAGAGACCTCTTTTAGTTCGTCTAAATTATTGTTTTTATTTCGTTATCTATTTGTAAGTAGTAGTTGTTTTAGAGTTACGTAATTCTAGCAGAACTAGAACTAAAATTGTGCAACAGCTAGAAAAATTAGAACACGAAAGCAAAAACTGGCAATCTAAATTTTTGTTGCAGATGCTTACGGAAATCGTGGATGAACTAACAATAGCCGAGAACAACCTCTCTCCTCCAATTCGAGGGCAGTTTATCAGAATCTATCCACGATTATGGCGTTTTGGCATAGCAATGCAGATCGAGTTGTATGGCTGTCCTCCTAAACCAGGTCTGAATAATTACTATTCATTTGCGCTTGTAGGCAACGGGGGATTGAAAGGGCTTGTGTAAGGGGATCCGACCTTCATAATCACGTCAATTAGTAGGACCAAATGTTACACGTAGGAGGCGGCCATCCTGAGAATACAAGCTGTAAAACATTACAGTACACTAGTATTCTTATAACATGGGACGTTTTTCAGTTATGAGGGTGCTCATATCTTGCTTGTGAGAATAGCTGTAGGACTGGTTATATGATGCATACGTCGTTCATAGAACATTCTACATATCTAGCAAATCATGTTGGTGTTAGTATTTAAATTAATTTGGGTTTTCTTACATGTCGCTATTCACACTAGGTTACTTGGTTGTCAAGCCTTGAGTAACCTTTACGGGAAATAATCAAGGCGAAGCATTTAGATAGCCGCACTTTTCAACAAGTATTTAACAATTATTCCCCAAGTGGAGGTGAATAGTGAACAATTATTCACCGAAGTGGAGGTAATTAGCGAGGTACTGTGGCGAGGTGAATATATTGGGTTTTTCACCGACACTGGGGGGAATAATTTCATTAGCATATACCAACCAGTGAATCAGTGAAGTAAAAAATTACAATCTTTGTATTTTTATGCCTTCTTTTGAAATTTGTAAACAAAATCGGAAGTTGACAATTGTTTCGTGTTAGCGTTACAATTTATGCTTCTTTTGTGAAATTGAGACGTAGAATAATGTTTAAAAACAAAACCTTACTTTGGAAAATCCCTAACCAAATTTCGTCGCTTTCTTTGTATTGAATGGGATGGTTTTCTCATTTATTTCTAAAATTTGTGCTTCGCTCAAACTTTCCGGAAACCGAGACGTCATGTTGTCAAACTCGTGTGCAGTCATGCGAGCCAGGAATATCCTAGGATATTCCTAGATAGGGAACCAATCAGAGCGCGCGAAAAACACTATTCACGGGTTGGGTATATGCTAATGTTATATATTTTAGCCAGCCGCGAAGCGAAGCGAAGTGAATGTTTTTTGCTAGGCACCAACACTGAGGGGAATAATTGTTTTAATATTTGCCTAATCAATGAATAGATATTAGAGAATTTCAGTTTCAAATGCTCTAAAATAGTGATTAATGCATCAAATCTGAAAAAAAAAGCGCATGAATGCTAAAAAGTAATAGAGGTGGATATCTATGTTTTATTGTCTGAGTTGAGTGTGCGTAAAGTGCTATTTACTTGTTCGGCAAATACTAATCTAATTTAAGTCCGCCACGAGTAGAGTCGCGCTATGAAACTTTCGCCGACTTTTCCTTACTTTTAATGATGGTCAATTTAAATTAATTTAATTTATTAGTGGTCACGCAGCTTGTTTTGTTGCAATAGCATCTGCATTTATGAAGGGCATTTTTGTTAAAAGGATAACTTGATTAACTAAGGCCCGTTTTAGACGCCGTACTTCACATGAGCTGAATCGAATTAAACTGTTGGTCGACCTCAAACATGGTCAGCGGAGCCGAATAGCTGTCCATTCTTTGTTCGTTCTCTGTATTTCTTGTTATTCTACGTCGTTCTCGCAAGCCGTTGGGTAAATAGTATGGCTAAACCAAATATACAAGGTGCCTGTCGTGCTAGCTGTAAAATTTGTGGAAATTTTTCCAACATTTTGTCAACTTTTGATTATTTCTTCAACTTGAGCGTGAGCATTTCGAACCGCCATCTTGGATCTACAAGAGTTGTATCCAGCCACGAACCGCACAGATTGGTGTATGGTGCTTCTAAGCTCAAGTCAATCAGGAAATTGGAACCTAAAGAACGTCTATCAGAAGATCTATGGCGAAATCTTGAAGATTTCGGAATACGTTAACCATTTCGTTCTAAAAGAAGAGGAAATATTCTCGCCATGGGCCCCCACAACAGGCTTCCCGGTCATCACAGACTCCCCGTCCACTGCCTCTGATGAAACTTTTCTGCCTTTACCGTTGTTCTACCCGTCCAGTGTTGAGTCCCCTACCGTTACTGTTGTAGTAAGCGGCGCTCCAACGCTCCTAAGGTGCAATCTGCGCTCCCTGTGCCTTAAACTAGATGATCTTTAGTGTATTGCTAGACACAATGGTGCGGACATTGTGAGTGTGACTGAAACAGGGCTGACTCGAGGTATTCCGGACTCCGCCGTATCTATGCGCGACTATAAGATCTTCCGTTACGACCGCAGTGATGGCCGTACCGGCAGTATTACATCTAGTATTCCATCTAAAAGGCTGTCTGATGCAGAGCTCCTCTACATCAATGGTTTTGAGCCGCTTTGGGTTTAGTAACGGACCTTTCGCCTACCAAGGTTAGTGTTCGGTCGAGATTGTTACCATCCCCAGTCATCCAGTGATGACAATAGTACTTTAATTCCAAGAGACAGTTGATCAATACTTCGCGAAACCTCTCGAAGACCGTGGTTACCTTACTGGTGATTTCAACCCGACAGCAACGAAGTTCTCTCCCAAGGAACTGAAGAGAACATGTGGCCTCACCCAGACCGTACGAGTCCCAACAAGAAACACTGCCAGTACTCTTGACTGGTGTCTGACAAGTAGTCATGCTTGTTGTCAGACTCAGTCAAGCTCCCAAAAATAAGTCGGAGTGACCCGATGACAAGCCCCACAATCAAACACTACCTAGGCGTGATATGAGATCCAGTCGCCTAAAAGAGTTCGGCCAGTATATCACCTCGTCCTTGTGGGATGACTTGTTTCAAGCGAACTCCTGTTAAGTAAAGTTCAATATCTTCCAGAGTACCATTATCGAGGCTTTGGACAGGTTCTGCCCAATCAAACCTGTGAAGATCCACACTTCAGACAAACCATGGATTACAAATAACATCAGGTCCTGGATTGCTAAGCGTAAAAAAGCACTCGCTAAATTTGAGAGGATTCATCTGAATTCATATTATAGCCCAAAAAGGTAGCGAAGACGGTGCAGAATTGTAAGCACTCATTCTACCAAGCAAATGTAAAGAACCTGCTGAAGAATACCAACGTTTCAAGGTGTTGGGATAAAGATAAAAACCTATCAGGTACAACCAGCTCATTGATTAGTATACCATCGGTCTGCCGAGAAATTGTGTATCCCAGTCAATGCGTTATTTGTAGGACTTACGTCTGGATTCACTTCCATCGGCCCAGGTGACGTCTCCTCTATCGCTGCTCCCGACGTCCCGGTATCTCAGTATGAGGCCTACAATGCACTTCCGGTGGTTAAGACCAATAAATCTCCTGGCCCAGACGGGATTCCAAGCAAGATACTAAAGATCTTTGCATTCGAACCTGCTCCCGTGCTTGCGGACCTGTATAATACATCAATGCGTGAACTCCCAAATGCCATATTTTCTTCCTTTACTTAAAGTTGCTAGAGTAATGCCTAACATCACAGGCCAACTTGATTCTAAGTAGTTCGCAGTCGCGGGTTAATCCACTCAATACGCAATAATATGTCTCCTGCATATTGCATGGAGGCTTTGGACGCAGGCAACTGCTGGGTCAGGTGCATGTGGTTTTTTGTGGACTTTAAGAAGGGCTTTGATCTCATTGACCACCACGTCCTATTGAACAAGCTCGGCATCTTCAACCTCCACCCGTGTCTCCTTCGCTGAATTGCGTCCTGCCTGGAGGGCAGATCACAATCAGTCAGGATTGGGACCACCTCATCGCTGCCACTCAAGCTCAACGGGGCAATTCCATATATAAGGGACGAAGCTTGAAATTTGTAGAAGATTTGACCGTCCTCGAGGTAGAAATTCTCCATCACTGCTAGGCTATACAGTTTCTGATGTTCAAACTTGCTCATGCAATAAGTGTATGTGCGTGAGTCCTCCCAAGTGCAAAGTCATGTCGATTTGTTTTCTGCAATATAATAGCTTCAGTGTCCGCCCATCGCCACAAACGACAAAGTCTTAGAACAAGTCAGATCCTTAAAGTTTCTCGGTGTGTATATACGTGAAGATCTGACAGGGGCGGTCTAATGTGACTACATTGCAAAAAGGGCAACCATCGTTTCTACGTTCTTGGATCCTTGAAACGCTGCGGTGCCTCTTCCCATGATATAATGACCGTGCATTGTTCTGTTATAAGACTAATTTTAGAACACGCCTGCCCACTCTTCGCTAACTTACTGTTGTACCTGTCTAATGCAATCGAAAGGGTCCAAAGGCGCGCACTGAAAATTATATTTCCAGGGATACAGTATGATGAAGAGCTTAGAATGGCAAACATTCAATCGTAATTCAGTAATACTGCTAGAGGTTCAATAAACAATTTATTATTACAATTATTATTATTTAGATTGGCTGAATTGATTCAGATGCCGACATTGATTCAGCTGAACTTAACTAAATGGGGAAATCAAGTAGTATTATCAGCGGTTTTTGCGTGAAGTAAACAATATAGCAGACGCTGCTAACAAATACGTCCGTCTCTAACATCAAAGTTACTTTAACGAACTATAATGAAGAAGCGGCAAATAGTAAAAAGAATGCAAACTGCATTGCATTACATTTTAACGAGAAGGCGAGAGCTAATAAACGTTTGTTTTCTCACTCTGTTTCTGTTGTTAAACGCGACATCCATATTATTAATATTCGTTCGTGCCGTGGCCTTGGAAAAAACACAAGATGGTTCAACTATGTCAGGAATATATATTCTGAAGAAAAACTAAAGAAGACGTTTTGAGCTTAACGAGAAACATTTCAGTTCATCCTAAGTCGAATCAGACATGCTCTGCAAAGAAATAATGCTGGAGTGTTTTGTGTCAACATAGCACGAACTGCACATGTGAACTTCTTCGCTTGCATCACGTTTTGCTCTCCCAGCTGCCATGCTTAAGTTTGGATCCCTGCATTAACCTCTGGCGCATGATCTGTGGTAAAAAATACATTTTAATAACTTATTCATTTGATTGGGCTCCTGTGAAGATCGGCGTTTCAATCAAAGCCGGTCCACAGACATTATTTCCGGCTGAGTCAGCTAGGAGGAACAGCGGGGCCGGTTTCAAATTAATTAGCCGTTTCAAATTGGTTTATACCCGAACTTCACAAAAATGTAATTCAGCTAATTCGATTCGGCTAATGTGAAGTACGGCGTCTGAAACAGATCTAAGTTCAAAATCATAGACCTAGATGGGACCAGTTTTGGAATTTTTACATCTTTCAAACTAAATGAAGCAATTTTTGACGTCATCAGTAAGAAAGCCAAGATGGCGTCGTTGAAATCGAGATGTTGTTTTTCTGACGTCACCTTATCCAATAACTACAATAATTTTAGTTAACCTTTAAATGTTAATTAAATTTGCCTAAAAAGCATTTTGGGACTAACTGACGCACATTATGTAACACTCACTTCTACTGTTGAAGAGACCAAGGGTTATCGTACTACATAAATGACGTTCGATAATGCGAATTTCGTTGTGTCACAATCTTGTACTGTTATGTCCATATAAACGCAGGTTTGTAACTGTTATGACGTCATTGTGATAAAAAAGGACAGCAAGACAACACCAAAACGATGAACTCATGAAAATTACCTGCCCGCCAAGTTTTGGTAAACGTAGTTTTAATTGTATTGGAATTACGAGGAACGCCGTTTGACGCCCTCCCACCTCCCCCCAGTTCATGGAAGGCCACAGATGTCAAGTTTGAATAGGGTTAAGCAAGGCTATCAAACAATCAATCAATCAAATTTATTCAGTCAAACAATGACAATAGATTTTTAAAGTATAAATATATCATTATATATAGAAGCTAGAAGCGTGTTAAGAAGCCGTCAGGCTTATTAAGAATGCAAGTTTGCTATGTAGTACAAATTTTTATAAATTAGTTGTCTTTCCTATCCAAATTCTAATTTAGAAAAAAACAAGATGTAAATTATTGCAAACGAAACATACATTCCTTGTGCAGGAGCTTACTAAAACGATTTTACTTGTAGCCACTCCAAAGATATTCGGACTACCAAAACTAATTACCCCAAAAGAGGGGTCCACAGTTCCACTCAGTTGCAACGCCAAAGGGTTTCCCTACCGAAACTACAAGTGGGTCAGACGTTCGCCGTCCAACAATGTGACGAAAATGGTCAGCGGCAAATCACTGGTGCTAAACAAGGTAACTGAGAAGGATGATGGTGTTTACACATGCGTCGCCTCCAATGCAGTCGGGAATGACTCGTTTGACGTGCGCATCAATGTACACAGTGAGTAACTATACTATAAACAACAATCGGCTTTTAAATTACCATCCCCAGGTGGAATAATATAAGCCCATGGAATAATGTCAATTGAATATTAAACAAGATGCTCGGGCCGAGAATTTTTTTTGTAATAGACCAGTCATTAATTTACAGAGCAACTATACCAGGGGCAACCTCATATGCACCCATAAAGTATCCACTATGTAGTTTGGAAAAAAAGTATATTTGTGTGATTTTAGGTGGAACCTTGCATATTCAAAATTTTTATTCCTCCTTTTCTCTCCACCAAGGCAAATTAAAAGAGAACAATATGTGTTGTAAAAGCTCTATAAATTATCCCTCCCTAATATACCCATTTGGTTAAGTAAAGTTGTAATAAGCACCCCTTAATCAAGACAGGGAAATTTTATACATGAGTTGGAGATACATAAAAAAGTGCTTATGAAAAGCGAAGTTCAAATACTGAGCTTTTGTCGGTATCATATGGCAACATACATATTGCAGGCGTTTATTATTTTGTCTCAAACCACAGGGGGCTTGGTAGAGCTTTCACAGTACGTTTGTCACTTTATTATGCATTTTATACAATGCAAATTTGGAACAGAATAGAGCACTTATTTGCTACCATTTTTACATTGTTTAGCGTGTAAACAGGAACCAGCTTTACTGCCCTTGTTTTTAAAAGCTTGCTTGCTGAGTATGTATTCCGCATTAAAACCTCCACAGTCAAAACAGGTTGATACCAGTATGTATCTCTTTTAATTTTAATCTGGACTAATAGGCCTTATGCATGATGACGTTTTGCTGATCAATTTCATCACCAACTTGAAGCCTCGCATTCAAAATGCAAATGTGTTCCCAAAGGATAGAAATTGAAAAGAATACCACCATAGAAGGTGAACGAAGCGTGCAAATAGTGCATGGGAGTGAGGCGTGGTGGTGAAATTAATCGGCAAAACGTCATCATGCATAAGGCCTATTGCCTTGTAGTACAGACAAATCCCAGCAGAGGTGGTCAGTAAACTAGTTATGTACAAACAGTCAAGTCAATGAGAAGAACAAAAGTCAAACTTAAAGGGAAAAAATCGTTAAGTTGCTTGTAGTGTTTTGTACCATACATTGAATAAATTCACAACTTGTAAATACTCACACAAATTATATGTCAAAGGCAAACAAAAGAAAATAATGTACATGTACCACATACAATTGTTTGAGACTTGTAAATACTTACAAAATCCTCAGGTCAGGCGAATCTGATCCGAAAGAAGTTTCTGGGTTTCCCTTTGTGATTTTCTTCAAATATTAACAATATCAAGGTGTACAGCCACACTTACTGTTTTCGAGACTACTTTCCTCGCCACGGAATTGTTGTCAGTTGTTCCAACGCACATGGCGGAGACTCAAGCATGTAAACAACTTTGTGATTTGTCAGAATGGTCGGATCGACATAAGCGATCGCGGTTGCGTGAAACTGATTACTTTGTATTGTAATCGGCGAATTCATCGTGTCGCTTGTTGTTTTTAGTTGCTTACTAAGCACATTGAATCGCATTCCAAATTCTTCAGTTCTTGACATCTCAGACGCACACGATATATCTTAGTTTCATTTAACTAATTACTGTATGTTGTCTGTAAACTGCGAATTTCTGAAAGCAAAGTAATGGCTCCTTTTAAGACTTGGTGAAATACGTTTTTCATGACTGAATATTCAAACTCTTTCAGCCATTCAAAGCAGCAACTACATGTATCACACTAATAACATCTTCGCGCCATCTTGTCACAAACATCTCACAAAGCGCATGGGCTGAAGAGCTCAAACTGATTTTGCATATTAAGTCCGACACGAATAAAAAAAATTAAAAATAAAAAAAGGCAGAGCCGAAACCTCAACTCGGCGCCTTCGGCCAGAGTAATTAGACGATTAGAACAATTTAACGATGCCGAAGAGTTTGTAACAACACCTGTAATAAATTAAGATCGTTTGGTTAAAAATACAAGTGATACTAGACTTGACGGTGAGTTTTAGGAAACATTTTTTTTTCAATCAGCTGTGCGATTACTTTACATAAAAGGTCAAAATGTAAATATTCAGTTTGTTTTTATGATAGCCATTTCGTACTACTTTTTATCTTTTTCTGGCACTAGAGCCCATTGCAAAAGGTAAGAAGGTTTAATCCTGCTTCTTAAGTTCATGTTTGTTGAACACCATCAGGACCCGGTTGTTCCAAGCATAGTTGATAGAATTAACTGGTTGTGAAGCTCGAAAATTTTCAAAAGGAGTGTATAAAGCTGCTTTGTTTTATGTT
>JAOEJI010337432.1:0-10936 GCA_025448255.1 Umimayanthus chanpuru | reverse complement strand
ACTTTTTTGTGCAGGATTTTTTTTTTTGGTAGCTTTGGGGCTGCAAGATTTTTTTGGCCAATGCTGGCATTTTTCTTTATGGTCGCACTTTTGCTTGATTTTTTTTCTTACTAGACAAAGTTTGCTTTGCACGATTTTTTTTTGGTAACTCCCACCCCCCTCCCTCGAGATCTGATGGTCCGCCCCTAATATAATTGTAATATCTACATCATATTTTGTAATCCACAATGGGCTACCATTTGGAGTAGAAGGGTTACTTTATATAAATTCAGCATACCTTATACATCTTTGACAGGTGCTTTATTCCACAACATCCATTAGCATTGTAGTATTCAGAAACAAAAACAAATGTGAGTATTGGCAGATTATATAATATATTCATGTTTCCATCAACTGCTATTTAAATTTATTGCTTCTGAATTTTTGGCTTGAAAGAAAATTAAATCACTGTTAACTGTAATTGGTATAATTTATCACACAAGTGTTGATTGCAAAACTTTTACAATTGTTTTAAATTAACAAAAAGTTTTGATAGCTCTTTTGCCAATATAATTATGATTTGTTTTAGAGATAATGCTGAAAAACCTAGCAATAGTGTCTTCTCATGTATTTTTATTCTTGATCTGCTTTTCATCTATTTAAAAATTGAAAAATTTCGATCTTGCTTAAATTTTACTGAAACACCAGTTTTTCGGGGTTTTTTTGCATGATATAGGATCAGTTGGATCTGTGCTATAAAAAATTTAATTGATGTGGCCTAAAAACTTTGGCTTTCACTGAGTTTATATTGGGCTGTGGCCAATAAACGAAACATACATGAGAATTTAAGGTAACTGCAAGTCCAAAGACAATAAACCAGTCATAGTTCACAGATTTGCTGACATTCATGAAAAGTTTGTAGAAGATCCAAGCGACCACCTAAACCACCTGAAAATATGGCTCTGTTTGAAATAAGATTTAATTAAAGGAAGGTTAAAACATTGAACCTTCAGAGCAGCAAAAAATCATAGGCCCTGTAGTAATGAAAACTGTGCTTAGAAATAAAGTCCTCATTCAGTGAAATTTTTATATATCAGTATAATTTTATGGGAAAAATTATGAAATTGCTGATATAACTGTTTTTAATTTTAGTACTCAAACTGTTCTCTGGATGAGTGAAGCTCCTGATGAGGTCCGACATTTTAATGTGAAATAACCTGCATTTTCTACTGACTAAGAATGGAAGTTCCATAGGAAGTGTTTTGGCCAGATTAAGCCCCTAAAAACTGAAAGTTTTCTAATGCTACATATATTTTATGATATTTTCTACACCTGCAGTGATGTGCTCTGTCCAGTTTAATACATTCACATCTTGTGCATCTTAGAACGACATCTCCCTCTCGCAATTTGAGTTTTTTTACATTATCTGCTGTACAGTTACCAAGAGGTATTGTGCCCTGAAAAACACAATATATAAATTATTACATATTAGATCTAAGAGTCAAGTTGCATGGTGGTTAATACCAAATCATAGAATGATCGCCCCCTATTGTACCACAACAAATAACAGACTCATAGAACATACAGTGTTACATACATGTATATACTTAGTCAAGTGCTAGAAATTGCCCAATAAATATTGTTCCCTGTAAGGCATAGGGAAAATGTGTGTTTCTGGTTATATGCCATTAGAATTTTTGGAGCATATTGGTGGGAAACATAATTATATTATTTTGTTTTCAATTTTTTATATTTGTTTTGAACTTTTCAATGCACTTATTGTAGACGAAGGTGGACTGCCATAATTCAGGTGGATAATAAGCCTTAATTTGTTACACAGGAAAATGTTTAGTCAAGCATTGGTACCATACCCGATCTTAATCTATTGCTCTGTTGGCTGCATTTCTTCCTAATTTTTCTGAAAGATTAAGAAATACACTAGTACAGCTAAAAACATCTATGGGGGCAGAAGCGCAAATTTTGAGACAGTCAGGTAGCCGAAAACACACACAAGGTTGATATAGGTCACTTTGTATCAAGATCCATCTGTGTGTCCTTGATGCATCCAAGAAGTCACTGACAAACGCATGAAATCCCAAGAACAGCAGGAAAAGGAAATCTAAGAAAATTATATGTA
Source organism: Umimayanthus chanpuru (assembly GCA_025448255.1). Taxonomy (NCBI): domain Eukaryota; kingdom Metazoa; phylum Cnidaria; class Anthozoa; order Zoantharia; family Parazoanthidae; genus Umimayanthus; species Umimayanthus chanpuru. Next base: position 8,820 of record JAOEJI010337432.1, on the reverse strand, counting down.
CCATGATGTCACATCCTCAATAAATCTTGTTAAATAAAGCCATTGTCATAATTATTAATATCATTATTATTACTATCATTATCATTTCATTATCATCATCATCATTGTAATCACTATCAACATCATAAACAAATATTAAACAGGAGATTGACCTACAGAAATTGTGTCAAAACTACATTAAGCATGATCAAGATTTCGTCCACAGTCTTGCATGAACCATACTAGTTCAACCGATTTCGGATCCAGTTTCACTTGTTGTGCCCCAGCACTGTGTAAAACTGCTGACATATTATTTGCTCAAAAATCACTAGAAGTAGCAGTCACCAACTCTTTTCAGTTCAACAACATAACATCAATAATGAACCTGAGCCTTCCGATTTAGTTTTAAACTACGCTCAAAATCAGAGCACAGCATTATATTAGCAGAGCACTCGACTCCCAATCCCAAAGCGGATGCTGTGATTCTAGAGGAACCATTCTAAAGTACCGTGACTGCAACTGTACCCCAGGCCTTGCTGAACATTTTTTTTCGAAATAAAACTGGCAACAATATCTGTTTGTACTTTATATGATGAAAATGAGCGCAGCAACTAACACGGTGTTCGCGCACAAAAGAAACTCATTGTGCCTGATTTCGATTTAAACTTATATAGTTGCAGGTGTTCTGTATTAAAACAATTCACTCTGTTTCTGAACCACCCATATCAACATGCATGCACGCTAGATTGTTTACTCTGGTCAAAATCCAAACTCGAAAAATGAACAAATAATTACTTACTGGATCTGTTACCATCGATCGTATGTGTGACACCAGAGCTAGCAGGGACAGGCACGTGAACAACACGGCATGGAACGAACCCCAGCCGAATGAAGATAAATCTGGTAAAAGCATCACAAAAACAACAACAAATTCTCCGTAAGCAATGAGAATGTACGTGAAAACCGCACATCCGATGCCGACGCCATCATTGACGAACCATCTGCACCTGCAGCACAAAGATCTTTCGCGCATGATTGCTGTAAAAGTAAAAATTATCCAACATCAACTTCTCAAAACATCCGCCATGTTTGTTCCGTCTTGTTCGGAACGTTTTTCTAAAACGCTTCCTAATTGGAAGTTGAATTTATCCAATGGAAAAACAAATAAGAACTGTCAAAAAAGGAATTCTCAACTGTCTTGTGATTCGCTGGTTACAGAATGGCGAATTTTTTAGTTTGAACCAATCAAAACGTTGATTATCTCAGTTGCTGAGGAAGGAGTGGCTACTAAGGGCCATAGCAACGCAAAGCGACAACAGACTGAGCGCCATTTTGTTTCTTGGAAGCTAGAAAAAATGCCGGAACCTACAGAAAACCACAGAGATGTAGTGGAAATAAAAGTACAAAATGACAAAGACAATGAAGGTGAAAAACAAGAAAATGGAGAAACCGAAAGCCAAGCTAAAACTGAACCTGAAAAAGCAGAAAAACCGTACGATGCAATGAGAAATGAACCAGTTCTTTCTGAATTGATTGTAAAATCATACGAGGGTGAGAAAGATGAACGTGGTTTTTTTCATGGAATTGGTACAGCGTGTTTCAGTGGTGGCCACATGTATACTGGATACTTTGTTAATGGTCTTATGCATGGGAATGGCAAGTATATCTGGGCCAATGGCATCATTTATGAAGGGGAGTTCACTGAAAGCAAAATTGAAGGCAAGGGTAAATATACCTGGACTGACGATAGTACTTATGAGGGCGAGGTGGCGAATGGTTTGAGGCATGGTCACGGTGTGTTTAGCTGCTCAGCAATTCCATCGACTTACACTGGAGAGTGGAGAAAAGGCAAGCGGCATGGTACAGGTGTCCTAAGATATGACAGCAAGGGCCATTCGTATTATGAAGGGCACTGGGTAAACAATAAGCGACATGGCTATGGTATAAGGCGGTTCCCCTCGGGTAACGTTTATGAGGGGGACTGGAAGGACAACTTGAGACATGGTTCAGGTATAATGCAGTGGTATGATAGGAATGAACGGTATGAGGGCCAGTGGGAGTATGGTGTTCAGCATGGTACTGGAGAACACTCCTGGTATCTAAAGCGCATAGTTGGTTCACAGTACCCTCTTCGCAATCGTTACATTGGAGAATGGGTGAATGGATTACGTCACGGTCATGGTGTTTTCTATTATGCAAATGGTGCTAAGTACAGTGGCGAGTGGATTAACAACATGAAACATGGAAAGGGGAAATATACTTTCAAAAATGGAATGGTTTTTGAAGGTAAGAATAGAGCAAAGTTATTTACAATTACTTATTTTAGTTGTTAGTAACTTAAAAGCAACCACTGAGGCACTGGTCAGGCCTACATTTGAACACTTTATCTTGCCGAGCCTGAGATAATGGAGTTGTTGAAAAACCAGAATTTGTGTTTGAACTGTGTATTTCCAAAAATAAAATGAAAGTCATTCAGTTCAAATGCTTTAAATATCCTAAAAGTTAAATTCTATTTAGGGATCACAAAATTTAAAAACAAATCCTAGTAGCAGATGTTCTAAGAGCTCACATAAATATAAAGGAATGCTTATGGGTATGTGGGTTTTTTAAAAATTTTATGATATTATACGTCTACAACATTTGAAATCCTCCAACCTTAATAGAAGATGGAATGTGTACATTACATTCTGGTAGGTGGCATCCATAGTGATAAGCAGATTGAAATTTTCAGTGAAATTTTCAGCCCCATTCACATCATTTGATGTGCTGCTAAATTTTCCTAACGGATGAACCTGTCTCCATACTTTCCCATTCAATGAGTTTGGAAAATATGTAGTTTATATTTGAGACTACTGTTTGTGATCAGCTCATTAACTCTTATAACAGAATGTTTAGTTGTTTTATATTGATGCTGTAGGGGGGGTTTGGATGTACCGGTAGATGAAGTGACTTGGGATGATTGCAGAAAGAATTAATAAAACAGACTGATGATTCCAAGGCCATTTTGTGTTACTGTATAACTGGTTGTTCATATTTCATGATTAAATACATGTTATGAATCACACTTTAAAACATTGTTTTACATTTTTTTCACCACTTGTAGGTGCATTTGAGCAAGACCACATGCTAGATTACCCAGACTTCACCCCATCCCGAATGACAACTCCTGATATCACGACATTGGGGATCCCAGTTCGATCTGCAACACCTGTAGTTAGATCAGGTACTCCACATTTGCCATCAGAGGATTCTAGTAATGGCAGCAAGAATTCCTTGAATATCAACATAAGCCATCTGCAACATGATCGTGAACTCGGACCAGATGAACGTGAAGAAGAAACCCAACAAGTAGTGCATGTTCTGCTCAGACATATAAGCAATCTCAAGAATATCTACAACTTTTACAGTGGGCTGGGCCACCTTGGTACTGCTGATAACACTTTTGTGATGACAAGACTGCAGTTCTGGCGATTCTTGAAAGATTGCAGAATCCATCATCAAGATGTCACATTAATACAGATGGACAGATTCATTGATGCCAACAAACAGTCACTTGAGATTCATGACCCACAACAAGATGTCTTGATGAGAGACTTCTTGAATGCTATTGTTACAATTTCCTATCATGTATTCAAAGATCAGCACAGTGGGTGTATGCCAGTGCTGCCGTGGTGTGTGTCCAAATTTATCTGTGAGAACATTCTTCCTGATTCTTGTGATGTAAAAGGGAGCTTATTTGCTGACCCGGCAAGAGCTGTAGAAGCTCTGAAATACTTGCCTAAATCACTTGATATCTTCCAGCTATGGTGTTCATTAAACCATGCCCCACCACATGAGCCAACATTCAAAGCACGACAGTTTCTGTTCATGTTGAATGACTACAGGCTATTGAATGACAATTTATCATCAAAAGAAGTCCTTCGAATCCTGGTGTCAGATGACCCACATTTGGCAGGAGATGACTTCTGTAACATGGAACTTGAAATGACCTTTCTTGAGTTCTTTGAAGCACTGATTGAGTGTGCTGCTGTGTTTGTTACGGAGGCTGTTATGAAAGACCCTGGTACTCCTAAAGCAAGCTCAGAGACATCTTCACGCTCACAAAGTGCTCGGAGCTTCACACCAGCGACATCCAAACCTGGAGATGATACACCAGGTGAAGGTACAAAAAGATTGCATTCCTTAAAGATGGGTTCACACTACAACGGAAGCAGAGATGGAGACAGAAGCATGAAATTCCAGACAAACCCTGTAAAACAGATATGGGACAGAAGAAAACAAACTCTTCTGTTCTCTTCTGTTCCGTCTCCGTTTTACAGGGTTTGTATGGAATTTCGTGCTTTTGTCTCCACTGCTAGTATGAACCAAGCTTAATTGAGCAACTGATTATAAACGTCTTGCAGAATGAGATAATATGTTCAACCATGAACATTGTTTTAAAAGAATCCCCAGTTCCCAAAACATTTTCAAAAATTGTTAAATAACTAGGTCTGGGGGGAAAAAAATCAGGCTCAGTGTAAAATTTCCTGTATACCCCATATGATGAAACTTTGCAAACCCTATAGAAAAACAAACTAAAATCTAAAATCCTGAATGAAACCTACCTACTCATTTCTGCCCATGTTCCTTTAAGGGGAAAATACAAATTTATTTGAGCTCTGGTAGCTAAACTTGGATCATCCTTGTTTCTTGAACCTTAATGACCAGGTGACCAAGACCAAGGGACCCTGTCAGTGGTGGACACACCATCCAGGGAGTGGTCACCAGACAGAGGGTCCCGAGGGGGAGTAGGAGAGGCCTCAGAGCACAAGAGGCTGTCTATTGCAGCTCATAGCAGACCTGACTCACCCAACAAGACAAGGGAGCAAGGTATTGGAATTAAGACACTCTCTCATACGTGCCCACCTTGGTCTTAGGACCAAAACAATGGTATATTGGGCCAGCTAAAAATACTGAGATATGAATTTTGTACTAGATTGTGTTTCTCTAGTTTCCAGCATTAATTTTTATCCCTGTTTTCCCAGACAAGTCTTCAGAAAGTGGTGCACCAATGTCCCAGGATGGAGGAAAACGAACATCATCAGTCCATTCAACACAGAAACCTTCTGTTCAGTCTCTCCCTCCCACAGCACCACCAGGAAATGATGAAAACCTTGGTTAGAACTGGCTTACTGATAAGTTAAATAGAACAGTCAGTGGTTTGCCCCAAGATGTTGGTTGAGGAAACCCAAGGGAATCGATTTGAATTTGGTAACAATTTCTTCACCATTTGACAAGGTTTTACAGTAATTTTCTAACATGGGGGACCAAATTGTTTGTCAACCCCACAACCTGGAAAAACCACTGACTGAGATGTGAAGTTTATTAATAAATTAATTAAACTAAACATTGAACTTGCCCAATCACTAAGTTGTAGCATGGCTCTATCTACCCTTCACTTTTAAATTCCTTAATCTGAAGTTGATTGTTCAGTGTAAGCTGATCCTAACCCAGGTAACAACAACAACAACATCAACTTTATTTACCCTTTTGATTAATACTATATTAATAATACAAAGGTAAACAGAAGAAATACTATTTAAAAGGGTTTGGCTTCCAGGTACATATGTTCTTTCTTGATTTTGATACTTCTTTCAGGGCTTATACTACATGTAATTAGTGCATATTAATGTTGTCCCTGCATTCCTTTAGACAGAGATTTCAACCCTGTTTTTTCTGAGGTGTCTTCTTTCTTGGGTGCTACATCTCATTTTCTCTTTTTTTTTTACCCAAATTTTCTTTTTTTCTTTTTTCAAATACTGGGTGAACTTTTCCAAAAAGTCACTGTTTAGTTTTTTTGTGACGAATATGCTATATGAAACAATGAAAATAATCTTATATCTTGCAGTGATATCACTACTTTCTCTTCACCAGTCACTAGTCCCCATTTCAGTCCTCACTCCTGACGCATTTGTAAACTGTGGCAAGCAAAATATGTGTGTGCAGGCATTTGTATGTGTATCATAGGGTCCCATTTTCACAGTGGTCAACTTGCCCGATACCACTATAAAAACAGTTGGACCACCAAAAGAAACCCAATACTTGCCCAGCTTGACCAGTAAAGTTTGGGGACCAGTTATAGCACCTTTTTATTTGGGATTTTACAACCTTTTTGTTGGGTAGTTAAGTTCCGAGATGGGCAAGTATAAAATCAGACTTACTTGCCCAGCTGGCAAGTGTGATAAATGACAAAGATGGGATCCTGGTATCATGAGGGAGGGGGTCTGAGTGTCAGGGCTCCCTTGTCCCATGAATCAAAACCACGATCCCTTTTTACAGTCTCCAGGAATTGGAATAGATATCTGGGTAAAGATTCAAACAAAACTTGTACAATCCAAGTATTGAGCTATACATGCCAGGGAGATAGTCTAAGATCTTCTGTTTAGTTTACAGCCCATATGCTTAACCAAGTAGTCTAACAAGGCACACAGTTGACTTTTAGAGCAAACGTAAGGCAAATTCCAAAAATAAGCAAGTTGTGTTTAAGTATAGTCAGTTGAAGTTTAATCAATATTAAATGTGTTTTTAACTGTTGTCTTTGTGCATAGGTGGGTCTCACCTGAGTGCGACTGTGCATCTGGTTGGTGGAGGGGAGGAAGAAACAAGTGCTGAGATTGGTACCCAGTCACCTCCCCAGGAACAGGATCCTTTCCAGTACTGGGCAGCACAGCTCAGCATCTTCTTTGAAAGGAAGTTTTTTGAGGCTGCTGACAGACTTGAAACACTTAAGAAATCAGGAAAAAACAAGCAGTTTCCTTGATAATAGTTTGGTTTTCACACAAACCATTCAAAGGATTTGTTAGGGTTTATGAGTAGATGAGGAGCCTTTGTAATCTAAGGCTGTAATTTGCAGTGCTTGTTTAGAGAGCTTGCTTGGTTTTGACATAAACCATTCAAAGAATTTGTTAGGGTTTATGAGTAGATGAGAGGCCCTGTAGTCTAAGCTTACAAGTGATTTACAGCACTTATTTAGAGAGTTTGCTAGAGCTTACAGTTTGCTGTGTGTTTTGTGGTGTTTCTACAGCAAGATCATTTGGCAACTAGTCCATCGAGAACCCTTTTACACTTGTAGTTGGTTTTACTATCTTCATGTATATTAAGCGTCACTCGTGAGTGTGAACTTCAGATTTTGGATATTTGTTTTAATAAATATTTTCCCCTTTAAGAAACTAAAGATTGTCTCCGTTTCCTTATGTGCCAGTCTCCACACCTCGTTGCCTTTATAAAAACAGGTTTATCTCCGGAAGCTCCTCTGAAGTGAAATTGTTATCAGCAGGATCGTTAGGAAGGCCGAAATACTGTGTGGCGAGGAATGGTTGACTATGGCAACCTCCAGTAAAGTCGCATAGGAAGGACCACAAGCGCCAAAACCAAAGTCGTGTTCGGGGATATGCTTCACCGTACATTTTTTTTTTTGCTGAAGGGTCTCTAAATATCATTTCTTGCATTCTGGGAATAGTTTATAGCAACTTTAAGGTCATTCCCCTGAAAAAATCCCGCACGATAGATTTTTTTCAAACTTTGTCAATATATTGCCTTTTATGAGGGAATCCAAAAGACGTAATAAAAACGGGGGTGCCCGACTTCATTTGAGAGCTATAGCACATCAAACGTACCCTCCTTAAGTTCACACAGCAGGTTTCGAAATATTTGATATATCTGCGTATTTCAAACAAATAAGCAGTGTTTTCATTTGAAATATGTAACAAAGCGATTAAATAAGTATCTTTGAGTATATCCCAGTTTTCATAGCAGTTTTAAGTTCAGTCTTGGACTTTCGAGCAGGAAAGGACACAGAAACGTTTTCATGGTTACGTACATAAAAGGTTGATGTTTTGTGTTATAAAAAATATTTTCAATTATATTTCAAGTTTGTGTCGATATATTCTTGTAATTTTTTTAAGAATTTGAGATCATTAACCCGTCAATAAATGAGCGAAAATATCTGGGGTATCACCGTGTTTGTTTAGGAGATTTTGCGCAAAAATGCTAAAATGGGCGTTTTTTGCTCATTTTCCGAGGATGTCCTGGGGAGGGTTTTACTCAGATCTAACAAATTTTGGAAAGAGCAAGTCAAAGTTAAAATTGGGGACTTTTAAAAAACAGAGCTTCAAGCGTCCCTATATTTCCTATATTTTAAAATTTCGCTACAAAGTTTCAAAATACCCTATAACCCCTAATTTTCTGACCAGATTTAGATAATCGTGTCCCTCGAAGCCACAACTACAGCATCATGCTAAAGGAAACACAGGGCAACGTTTAAAGCCAGGTTTTCTCAAACTCAAAAGAATTATGTCTTTTTCTCACCCGAGAGTAATTATAAAGTAAAAGATCGGCAGCTGTTATCTACCCATTCTAAATATGCCACATTAAAAGAAATCACAACAGCTGAAGCTATTTGGACTAAGAAAACTGCCGAAAGCGACTATTAATTTGCGTCATTAAGATGGTTTACCACAGTTTCATCAGATGCTACCAGGACATGTGTCTGAAAACTTTACAATGAGAAGAACAAAAATGCCTTTCACGATGTCTGGTTGATCAGGGTCATACTTTAAACCCAAACTGTGTCAAGAGATGAGGAATTCCCAAGACCACAAGCAATATGACGTCGCCTGCTATTGGTCAGAAGAGAAAATTGTTATATTCTTGCAAACACTGTTTTTTGGTCATACCAAACTAATTCAGGGTTCATACGGTCATGAAAAGTCATGAAAAGTCATGGAATTTAAAATTGCATTTTCCAGGCCTGGAAAAGTCATGGAATTTGGGAAAAATGGCCAAGGTCATGGAAAAGTCATG
>JAOEJI010337431.1:0-18212 GCA_025448255.1 Umimayanthus chanpuru | reverse complement strand
CCTTCCTTTGCTTTGCGATGCTTGCCCAATATCTTCTCCAGGTTGTAGAAATATCAGACAGTAACAGAAATTATTACCCAACCTAACCACGTTTGTATGCCTCCTACAGATTCTAACATTTGATTGCGCCAACTTTTACTGACCTTTACTTTATCCAAGTATGTCTGGTTGTTGTACCACATGTTTTGAAAGTTGACAGTGTCGGGGCTTCCTTTGTAGAAACTCCAAAGCCACCGCTGAAATGGAAGGCATCATAATCAAAGCTAAAAGCTATGTAGTTTGAAATTATGTCAATATTACTTAAGCGCCAGGCATGTTTCGGTATGAAATGTCTCTTCGGTTATACAGTAAAACTGTACAGGTGTTTTAACTAGATTTTAGCTCCAGGGGTTGGGAAGGACTGAAAGGCCTACGGCCAATGGCCCGTTTCCTTGAAAACCAATGGGCTATTTTTGAAATATGAGGGCCATTACCAAAATTCACTTTATTACAAAATAGACTGTTTTTATTTGAAATGTATGTAATGTAGATCTGTGTGTTCTCAGTTACCATCATACGCTTGCATTGCTTTGTATTTTTAGCATTACAATGTTGCTTAATACAAAAGAAAAGACGAAAATATTTACTCCAATAAACAAGCGGAAAATCAGCTGTGTCCAAAGCCGACTGTTCTGTAAAACACGCTGGCTGTGAATTGTGGATTGTGTCTAAAAACGAATACGATCCAAAAACACATCTGCCGCTGCAAGAGATCGTGGCGGAAATCACATCGGTTCTTTGCGAATGACCTGGGACACGGGCGCAATCTAGACCCGCTAATGGACTTTTTAATGCGCAATATTTTGAACTTATGTGCCATTTGTGCATGGCGCACGTCCTTCATAGCCCCTAGAGCTCTGATCGCAGTAATACCTCCTACCATTTAGCGCACGTCCCCTAGGCAAGACTAGTTATGAAACTCGCCAGTTCTCTGTTAAATATGTTTTGTTCTGTATTTCTTTTGTACGATGGCCTTGAGCGCGCACAAAACACAAAAGGTATTACAATGCAAATGAACAACTAACCAGTAGAAACATTTGAGCCCACACGTAAAACAAAACAGTGTGAAGGGTCACGGTCTGTTCAACATAAAGCAAAGCAGCTTTTTGCACTCCTTTTGAAACTTTTTGTGCTACCTAATCAGTTGGTTTTATCAACTCTGTACAAACTAAACAGCCAACTCATTTCCCTGCTAACAGAGGTCTCTCTCCTCTCTCATTTTCTCGCCGCCTGAGAGACCTCTGTAAGCAGGGAACCAACTCATTTTCTCTTTCACTAAACAAGTCCTACGCCAAGACTGACTCATCTCATCAAACTCTCAGTTCATAGCCTGTACAGAGACATCCGCAAATAAAGTCAAGAATGCCTCTTGGGGCTACAGTGCTACCTTTGGTTAAAGCATAACCTCTTTCTACCTACTGCATGTACGCCCCCCACAACTCTTACACAAGACTAAGCGACCAACTTATTACCAGTTCGTTGAGCAAATCCTGCGACAAGAACTGGTCCTGTTGTGTTGTGTAGTTCATGTGCATAGGCATCCCAACGTGATCAGGAGATGCCTCATTCGGTGACTGTACCCAGAAAGCACGGAATGTGGACTCTTTCGTTGGTCTGTAGGTGTCATAAGGAGCTGCAAACAAATGTTTGATGTTATTGAAAACAACCATAACCACAATAACAATAACGAGAGTGAGTTGCAGAAACGAAATAGATGTTCTGTGGGTTTGTACTTCCTTCCAAACACGTTTTTCATCACGTCTCATTAAAGTTCGGCAGGAAACTTAGGGTCCATTATTTAAACAAGGTCTAAGTCTATCAAGCATCGCTTCCAAGTCTTCAAACAAAATGTTTACAAGGGCTAAGATTTGTACTTCGTTATTCAAAGTAATCACGTAAATGTTTCTTTTCAAAAATCTGCTATTACAAACGGAGCCAGGTCACCCTATATCGCGCTTTGTTGCAGCATACGGAATTATAAAATTTCCGTATAGAACTTGGTAGCAATTAGGACATTTAACGCAAGTCATCCAATATGGTATTGTCAACATTGTTCATTTGTTTGCGTTCCATTCCATTGCCTGTCAAAGGCCATTACGTTGTTAACGCATTCATATAATGCAACATCTATTGCGATTGCACTTGCAATTAATAATGACAGCACAAATGCTGCTAACAAGCAGTTCGAGCTTGTTTCAAATGGTTAGTGCTCATTACAAGAACATTGTCTTGCAATTTACATATACCGATACTGTTTCTACAGAAAAGTGAAGTAAATATCATCACTGTAATTACAGGGATTCCTTACATACAACCACGCCCATGCAGGACTCAAGAGTTGTGTTTGCAATTTAGTGAAGTGAATAAAATAAATCTAACTACCATGATTACTTGATTGCAACCGTGTCCAAGCAAGGCTCGCGCTTTCCAGTCCAGTAAGTTAATACTATCACTGTAACTACAGTGATTCCTTACTTATAACCATTTTTAAGCAGGATTCAAGAGTCATGTTCTCCAGTCCAGTGAAGTGGATACAATAAATAGAACTACAAGGATTACTTGACTGCAACATGCATGGCTCGCACTCTACAGTCACTGAGTAAGTTAATACTATCACTGTAACTAAAGGGATTCCTCATTTTCAACCATTTCTAAGCAGGATTCAAGAGTCATGTTCTCCAGTCCAGTGAAGTGGATACAATAAATGGAACATCAAGGATTACTTGACTGCAACATGCATGGCTCGCACTCTACAGTCACTGAGTAAGTTAATACTATCACTGTAACTACAGGCGGGGACTCCTTACCTACAACCATTTCTAAGCAGGATACATGAGTCATGTTCTCCAGTCAAGTGAAGTGGATACAATAATTGGAACTACAAGCACAACTTGATTGCAACAATGTTCAAGCATGGCTCGCACTCTCGAGTCCAGTTAGTTAATACTATCACTGTAACTACAGGGATTCCTAACTTACAACCATATATAAGCAGGATTCCAGAGTCATGTTTTCCAGTCAAGTGAAGTGGATTGAATAATTGGAATTGCAAGGATAACTTGATTGCAACAATATCAAAGCATGGCTCGCACTCTCCAGTCCAGTAAGTTAATACTATCACTGTAACTACAGGGATGCCTTACCTACAACCATTTCCATTTCTTGTTTATAATTGTTTATACTCGCTCGGTAAAAGAAAACACAACCACAAACAATCATTTCCAAGCAGAGTTCAAGAATTGTGTTTTCCAATCCAGTGAAGTGGATACCATCACTGTGATTGCTAGGATTCCCTACCTACAACCATATCCAAGCATGGTTCGATAGTTTTGTTCTCCGTCAAGTGAAGTGGATATCTTCACAGTAATTACACGGATTCCTTACCTACGACCATATCCAAGCATGGTTCAAAAGTCGTGTTCTCCAGTCAAGTGAAATGGGTATCACTGTATTTGATAGGATTCCTTACCTACAACCATACCCAAGCAGGGCTCAAGGGTCGTGTTCTCCAGCTGTATCCTGATCTGTTTCTGATGTTGCTGCTGACTACGTATGTCTTGCACTGAAGGGTCCGGTTGGTAGGTCGGGTGACTGTGATACCAGCCAAGAACCATCAGCCCGCGCTGACTGATGGCATTACGGATCTGTCCAATCAGACGAAAATGGCACAAAAATAGTACACAGTTAGCACTATGGTAATCAGTTGTTTCAATTAATAAAAAACAAACAAACATAACAAAAAACAGGGATTCTGTCATTAATACACTAGAATCAGAAAGGGTGCACTGAAATAACTTCTGAAATGTTCCAAAAACCACACTAAAACATTCTCAGGTGAATCAATGAGATACGGTTGTAGACGTAAACTGTAAATTTGCCATTATATTCACAAGTTTTTTTTTTCATTTTAAATTCACTTATTTTTAACTGATGTTTTTTTATATGTAATGGAGGGGAATATCAACTTGGATGCGGACTTCGTCAGAGTATTCTCATTTGACTTCAGCATCAAGTTCTTTGTAACAAGCTCAAGTATTATGACGGTTCCGTTCTAGGACCCATCTTGTTCTCCATTATGGTTAACGATATTGACGCTGTTAGCCCAAATGACCTGCTGATTCAGTATGCCGTTGACCTCACAATAAACAATTCTGTGGATACATCACGTATGGAATTTGCTAATATACAACAATGGGCAGATGAAAACAAGAAAAAGACCTTTGGGATGGTAGTGAATGGAAGGACCCAGAAGCCCATCCCGGCACCTTGGAGGGATAACATTCAACTAAAATCCGTGCAACTGGGATGCTCAATTTGAGAACATGATGGAGAAAGCCAATTCTGGATTGTACATCCTTCGAGTATGTAAATATTATGGCTATTCACTGGAGGAATTAACTATCTTGTTTGACAGCCTCATTATGTCACTTTATATGTATGGTACTGGGGTGTCGGCCTCTGCCTACAAAAATAAACATCTACTACAAATAGGTTCCAGTATCGGTTATTGACTATGACAACCTTTTCTGAAATAGCTGTATGCGTATAAAGATCTATTATTGGATGTAAGTCTTGTTTTCTCCCCCTATCTCATCTATTAACCGTTTCTTGTTTTGCTAGTACTGTATATTTATACTGTTTTTATGACGAAGAAAGACATTGTATTCAATTAAACGCCGCCCTCGAATAAACGCCACACTTAGAGCAAAAATATCAATAAACGCTGTCTTCGAATAAACACCGCATTGATCACACACTGCAAGATATCCAGTATGAAAAGCAAAAATCCCTCCCGCAAACTAAAAGAAAGTGTGAATTTGGGAGAAAGTAGCAACACATCGTTTGTCGTGATTGGGGATGAAAGGGTTAAAACAAAAAACTTTATTAAAACAGAAAGTATTGCGGAGATTGTAAGGCGGCCAACTGAACTACAGTATTTGTTGCGGTTCTTCACTTGAACTTACCTCTTCTTCAACTTTGGGGGCGTTTTCTTTGTCTGCGAATCTACACCTACACGGAAAAGCTTGGAGAATCTTCATGTCTGCGGGAGGTTTGTGTGAATTCCGTAAACATTATTTACACTACTAGTATTCTGTGCAATTATCGCAAAATGATGGTAATAATCAATAAATATTGAAAACGATTTTGTAATGTGCAAAAAGCAGAACCCCTAGGGTTGTAAATCTTGTACCCTCCACCATGCAAATATTTCCGGTGTTTTCTTTTTGTGTTCATGTAATTAATCACGCCGAAATATATAGATATCTAAAAGCACAAATTTTAGAAAAGCAACATGTGAAACTAAAACTCATCTTGTGAACCGCTAATATTCAGCAAAACTGTTGCTGCTTTTGCAGTCTAACTATCGTTGTAACTGTCTAAATGTAATTGACCAAATAAACTCGCATTTTAACGCAAGTCAAGACAAGACTTGCTCAGAGACTGAGAAATACGAGAAATTTGCATCGGATTGTATCAAAAATCGAATTCTTCCAGTTTTGGAACCCATCTCAATTCCATGCAAACTAACAGAAAGTCAAGCAAGTTGCTTTCTAAGCAAAATACAAGCCTCATGCAGTTTGACTTTCATCGCCTTATTACACTGTTTGCCAAGGCTTTAGAAAAGTAGTTCTTTCTGTTACATATAACTCACCAAACTTGATTAGCATCCAAAACTAATTTGTCACTTTTTGTTTTATGTCTACTAAAAACGTATGGAAAGTCTTCCTTCGTCTTTCATAAAGGACCAGATGCAACTAAAAATATGTTTTCGTCGTGTTTATACATGTAGACGTCTACTGATCCGCATACATGTGATTCATCATACATAATTAAAGCAACATACCAACTATCCTCACGGATTTGTAAACATGGCGTGAAACCTATAGTACAATGTATAAGACTGTAAAAGAGCCACTGACTCAGCTGCGATTTGAGCACACGATCTTTGGCTAGATGGCGGTCCAAAAGCCTCAAAATCATGTATTCAAATCCCAGCTGAGTCAGCGGTTCTTTTGACTGACTCATAAATAGTGTGACAGATTCACGCAATGTAGCAACAATGCATTTTTTCACATTTCATTCACACACCATCTACAGTAATAGTTTGAATGATAGTTAAATATCTAAGTTTGTCTATGCATTTAGTATGTTTATCAATGGCAGCCCCAACGAAACACCTTTTTAAGGTTCACACAGCAATGAAAACAATCATAAGCATACTCATATCATTCCATGACATATAACCACATGTGAATGATCTGTGAACGTGTCGTGATCAGTGCATCCCAGTAAACTTCAAACATCTGCGTACGTTTTTGAAAAACATTAGAAACATGCAACCAAACTTTAGCAACTTACGGTGAGTTTGGGGGTCCCATCGCCCTGCCAGGTAACCGACGACTTCACTGGTTGTAAGGTGGCAGTGATAATCCTTAAGAAAATTGTTGGAGAAAAAAGATCAGGCTTGACGTATTTGTAGCACTCAAAGAGTATAGATGGAAAACACTTTTTGAACTTATGTAATGTATTTGAACATTTTTGTTTTGTTGACTTTAAACGGTATAAACCAATGCACCTGTTTGTACACAAGAAACCTGCTAATGGGAAAAGGGGCTACCTAAGAAATCCAGGGGCATTTAAGAATGAGATCTCTGATCAGATTTAGCACGAGTTTAGTCTGGCATTCCGTGTCTTCAGCAAAGCATTTCTTTAGTGTTCTTTAAACCCGAATAAGAACTTCTGAGCACACTTTGTTTTTCACTGTAATGAATGAGCATTAGACCAAGATTCCTTTCTGTTAACGTTCAAGAGATGTACTATGTACAATGAATGCTGTGAAAACACAAATTCTAAATGTCGTCCCGATTCATTTACCATAAGCAGGAGGCAGTTTCCAGCAATGTCGACTGAAAATGGCTGCATTCTGCCTGTACTGGTGAAGTTAACCAGCTCAACCAACGTTTGGGGGTCACTGAAAAAACAATGGTAATGATCGTCGGTTCAAAAATACAAGTCTTACCCAGCAAGTAAAAGTATTAATATTGTATATGCACATGTACACAGACTTAAAAAAAAAAGCTGCCACTTATTTACATCGAAGCTGTGTACGATATATATGTTTATTATATGTATCTTTGAAATATGTAATTTGAGCTCACTTCCAGTGATGAAGGGCAAGAAGCAAACTAGGGCATCCTCCTTGTTAACTTAGAAAATAAATCTGTGTTTATAGACGTTTTTTCAAGTTTCTTATCAAGAGTTAATTAGAAACATTATTCCAAGTCACTAGTCAGCTGCCCACCCCTTCCCCTCAACTTCTAAAGCAGCTGCATGGCACCCAAGTATACAATCATGTAGACAAGACCAGCTCTCTCCAAGCATTACACATCCAGTGTGCCAAGGGAATGTTCTGCATTTTGTAACTAATCCTACATATACTGTAGGCGATGTAAACAAGGATTCACTGGCTGATAATTTTATGGGGAAAAGAATGTATGAAATTCTATATAACTTCAATGAAATACCTATTTGAACAACGTCAGTATAAATCTAATTTGTAACATTTATGAACATGGTATTGAAGTTGGACATTTGGATGTTATCAGTTTGCAGCAGAAGTACTAGATGGGGTATTAAAGCTAAACTTTCTCATCAGATGACCACATTCCTTTACCTATGGGATGAGACAGTTGAATATTTCACAGACAGTCGGGATCGCACAGCTCTCTTTCTGTTGGCTGGTGGTGGCGGAGACAGAAGTGGGACAGGAGGCTCACTTGACAATCCTGGAATGAAGACGAAACTTTAATTTCCCTGGCAGCATGTACTGTTTACAAACTTCTGATATACCCCGAGTTTTTAATGACTTATATGGTGGTTTTCAAATACTACTGTAGCCACGAGACAAACCCAGATGTATTAGTGAGGAAAAAATGTAACAAAACATGACTTAGATAACTACATGTATTCTAAGGTTATTTAAAACAGGAAGTCGTGGATTTGAGAGAGATAGAGAAACTGCAAATTAGATAGATTAGGCAGACTTTTACCTTGTAAATAAGTTCCAAAAAATCCTATTGGAAGAGCTAAAAAATATTGTATTGTACAGTATTGTAGAAAAATGAATTGTTTGCAAAAAAAACCCAGTAAGATGCCATTATATTATCTTCAAGATGTCACTGCTCTTAAAATTACTATGCCTATTGTACTTGTATGAACTAATTTATTGATAGTATTAAATTTTGGGTTAATTTTCAGGCAAACACAGGTCTTGAAAGTTGAATGCTGCATGTCTTTTGTTAAAATCTCAAAAGACTCTTACGCTTACATGTATTCAGTGAGCTGGGAACTCAAAACTTTTTGGGAAAAGTTTGAAGTAACAAAGTTAATCAACTGTCTTGTCATTTGTCTGTGCAACTCACCAGCACATGTACATTTTAAGCTAAGTTTGAAAGAGAAGAAAACAGTCACTAACACCTAGACAAATGCAGAAACCAGTTCAGTTCTTTTAATGCTGAATGCAACCGAACAATTGCTCATGCAAGCTTGATATGACTATAAGATAGTAACTCAACTATCAAAATGCAAGAGGGATAGGAACTTGCACAGCAGCACAGCTCAGTCAAAGTGTTGTTACACAACAGTGACTGTGCCATTATGTTCCCACTGTAGTGGTGTGCATTGTCACAGCACTGTTGGATTTTAGATGCATGTAGACTGCTAGCTGGCTGGACCATTAAATGTTTAAGCTTCAGTCAGAATTCCATATTTGAATATGTACATTAGAGACCTTAAAGTATCTAAATAGACCATTGAATCAAACAACGTCTACCTGTGAAAACGTACACACAAAAAATAGGCATGCTGGTTTTAATTACTTCTTTGCATCTTAATCAACAGTGAGTAAAGATTAATACTCAAATAGGAAATTACATGTAACACTTAACAAAGTGAATATTACATAGAGTAACTTTTATCACAATGTGCAATGCAATGCCATTGCAAACAAGTTGCAGAAAAACTGTAGCACCCCCTTACCGCAACTTACAATGCATCGAAAACTTGCTAAGCATTTAATAAAATTTAAATCTCCTTTTTGCAACATTGCAAGGACAATGTCTACTGCAACTCACATGATTGAGCATTGCATACACTGTCGCAAGTTGCAAGCCAAAAATTCCTCCTGTAACTTGGCCTTAAATAGCCTGAAAATCAACCCTTCTCACTGACCTTCTCAAATTGTCCTTTTCATATCAGAAATAAAACAAATGCAATTTCATGGTCTGACCTAATTTCCTTGAGGATAGATTTCACAGGGCATCTGACAAGATGCGGAAAGAAATAGCAAATTACACGGAAATTTTAGAGCATATTACGCGAAAGCTTTGGTAAATAACGCGGTTAAAATCGCAAATTACGCAGTAGTTTTAAAGCAAATGACTAGGAAGAAACGGTTGATTACGCGGGAAAAAATAACAAATTACACGGATGTTTAAATAACTATAAAACTGTTCCCAAAGGAATTTTCTCTCACCATAATTCTTGTTCTTATCAATAGGCCTTTGTTTATGAAGCAGCACGTTTTATGACGAAATAAGATGGCGATCAATCACATTCCGAAACAAAATGGCACCGTCACTACCTTTTGTCCCACAGCGCCCTTCCATTTTTTCAAACGCTCTTCTGATTTCCTCAGCACCCTTCTCTCTTCTTAGGTTTTCCCTTGCTTTTTGGGCTCTAAAATTAGTAAGACTATCTCTATTGTATTCAAAGACAAAGACACAAAATTCAGCTGGAAAAATCACACTATTTCAGTATTTGCCAGTCGATCGAAACACAATGAAAGTGTTGGTATGAAGCACTCCTGATGCATAATCTCTTTCTCGACCTCTTGCATTTTATTGACAGCTAATTTGGCATTGTTTTTCTTCTCTTTTACTTCAATTTATCACCGTAAACAGAGTATAACATAACAGAAAAGAACAAAAATTTCAGTTTGCCGGAGCAAAACAAGTCCCAGATAGATTCTTAGTATAACGATGAAAATGATTGGCTGAGAAAAACAAGTTTCCATCCAATTAAGATCGACGTATTAGTTAGACTGTCCCAGAGCCCAGGCACGAATCGGTTGTGGTAAGGAACACCCGGTGGAATGAAATTGTGAAAAGTAGAAACGAACGAACAAAACGTGTTTTCTTTGAGTTTTGTTCGATATTTTCGTTATTTCAGAGGGGAAAAAATGTGAAAACTATGCAGACCCTTCTTCACAAAGATATTTAACCCTCGGACGACCAAGCTATTTACTGTAACAAATTAACCCAAGGGGGAAGGGGTTATTCGGACCCCCCCCCTAGATTTTCCAAATGGTTGCAGATAAAAGATCAAGCTTTGGCATGCAAGCAGCTTTGGATTAACTCTTTACTTTCCATAACAACAAGATTTCAAGTTTTAATTAAGAACTGTTGCTATAGCAACAGTCATTTCACAACATGTCCGCCATCTTGGCCGCCATCTTGGATTTTTCAAAAAATTTTATTTTACGCAAAACTGCAGCAAATTTTACTGGAATTAGTAGAAAACATGTGTTTTCAGCCTCAAATAGGAAAATAATTGAGAATAGACTCAAAAAGAAGAATTTAGAACAAATTTTCACAAAATTTTACATTTTTCTATTTTGAACTTTAATTTGCATAATTAATTATGCATAAATTATAAGTGATGACGTCATCCAATTAACGTCAAAAGATGCGCTCATTATCAGCTTGAAAGCTTCAAATTTTAGGTCCGAAAAACCTATGAGGGGGTCCATTTGACCCCCCCTTGGACGTTCGAGGGTTAACATTTTTAGTTCATAATTTTTGATAATTTCCTAAGATTATGCGGAAATGCTCTCAGGACGTGGCAGATGCGGATTTTACCAGAGGATGCGATTCCACACCGCCGCATCCTGTCAGATGCCCTGATTTCATGTTTTGTTGTATCCCTGTGCACTGTCTTAAGGGTACTGTTTACATGTACATGAATAGGTTGTGCTGGTTTTAAAGAGCACTGACATAGACTATGGCAAATGACACACTTTTTTAGCATTTACCAAATGCATGAAACAAAACACTGAGTATAAAACTATTTTCGATAATCTTGAGGTTTAAACTGATCTGTCAAAAGTATTGAAATTGAGTCATTCACCAAAGTCATAGTAAAAATTTGACTTTCAATTGTTTTTGCTACATTTCTCCTATAAAAGTTGTAGCAGCAGCTGAAAATCTAGAGTTTTAGCAATACAGTACATGTATGTAACTGTTCTTCAAAATTTTTAGTATTGTTCAACAACAATGTTCAAAATGCTTCTAATTACAGATAGTACAGAATAGTTTAAAATTTGATTTTATCAAATATGATAAATCTTCCCCCAAGCATCTACTCTGGGCACATGTGCTGTACCTTCCAATGTCAACTTTATGACTACACATACATGTGTGAAAGAGTTTAAATTGGGGTACTATAATCAGTTGTATCTAAAACTTACTTCTTTTCTTTCATGGTAACATTATTAATATTAGTTTATAACTTTGGTGAAGGAGAAAGGGCTGATTTTCAGGCCAGAGCTAGTACCTTTACGAGAGACTGAAGTTCTGTGTTTTGTTCCTGTTGTGAATAAGCAAAACTGATATCAATGACAAAACAATGTCATGAAAACACAAACAGTACAGTCAAATGGTCAATGTACATGTAACGTTAATGTCCTTTGTAATCATTGCATAAATTACTGTACATTTAGAACTGTAATTTTCAATTGAAACATAATCATTAGCAATTCCCATAAATCTAAGCACAGGTCATGGCATTTTCAAACAAGTCATTGTAAGTCGCAAGCGCTATTTACAAGTCTAATTTTCAGCACCTATTTTCTCCATAGTTTTTCTGTGTGTGCATGACACATGTACATGTAATATCTGTGATCTCCAATAGATGCTGACGAGTTTCCTACTCTGCTTGTTCTAGATAACTATTACTAGTTCATGAGTACTTCACTCTTGAAAGTGCCCTTTCGCTTTCATGCAGTGCCTTATTGTTTTCCTACCACAAACCTTTCTTGGTGGCTGCTGATAATTAATTAAAAGTAAAATTGCAATAAAGTGCAGAGACGTTTTAGGTTTTCACTTGATACATGTATTTTCAATATTTTTATGCAAAAACAAATCAGCTCCAGACCCTTTCTTTTTTTTGGCTACCTGTAACTAAAACACTGAGATTGAATACAAGAGGTCTTTGAACAAGAGCACATGTACTGTACAGTGCACACATAGTCAGTTGAAGAAAACTCATTATTAAAACTGACTGAACCAACTGCACTCATGAGCACATTGTGCAGCCAGATTGACAGATTGATTACCTGTTACTGATGAGACATGTGAAGGGACAGGTACTTTGCTCGACATCGGCGACAGCAATGGAGGGGGACTGGGCAAGTCAACAGGTGAAGCATGCACATGTGGTGATGGTGTCTTATGAGAGGATTTCCTTCTGTTGGTTGGAAAACAGGCAAAATTACCCCTTGAAAGTGCAATTTAATGAATGTACCTACTAGCTATAGACAGTATTTAAAATGTTCTTGGTTTTTTGAAAAAGGTTAAAATAAACTCTACACGTGTGTTCAAGTGTGATACTGTAACTTGTCAAGATAGTTATAAATACATATTTATTACTGCTTGGTTATATTAAGTGGTTATATAGCAACCTGCACAGCCTTTTCATCATTTTGTTTAAGAGATCCTATCATCTATGTGGCTTCAAAATAGATCTGGCTATTATTTAATAACTAAAATGTTGTCCCACACAACCAGTCACTTAATCTCTCCTCTCCCAGCATTTTTGTCAAAAAATCTAATTTAACCACCATGACTTTAAATTCAAAATAAGAAAAACCCATTTAACTAAGGTACATGATTGCATATTTGAGTGTGAAGACTGAACAATATAATCACTCATTCAACGACTTACACTTTATGCGTCGATCCAGAAGGCGGCGGACTCATCATTGGTCTGGAGACTATAACACTTGTGTGGGAAGATGGAATGGACTTTGGACTTGTCAGTGGTGGACTTATGAGCTTGGAATGTGTGCTAACTGTGGGGGACAGCTTTGGGGCGACGATGTGTGAAGATTTTGGAGTCTCTATCATGTTCAACTTGCTTGTTCCATGAGAAACAGATGCGACCACAGTTGGTACACTGCTAGTAGAAGTGGACGTCTTATGTTTGGGTGTTGTCTGTCAGAAAAAAAAATGTAAAAATCAGGGCAAAGACATTAAATTTTACTCATTAGAATTTAAGCGCGCAACCTTGAATAAGTGATCACCTTCAATAAGCACCCACCCCAATAAAGGGCATGAAATAGCAGCGTGCCAAGTGCCAAATGGCAGGCCAACAAAGGGAACTAGCACACCAAAAAACACTTGGATGGTCAAACAAAAGAGAGAATTGCAAGCCAATTAAAATATTTTTGGATTGTCAAAACAAATTCTGATGGCACTCCACTTTTTTTCCTATTTCATGCCCTGCCAATGGCTAAGGGCCCCCCCTCCCTCTCCACTACCCTTCAAAAGATCATAAATGCTTGGTATGAAGTTATGTAGAGCAGTGTTTTTTGTTTTGTTGATGGAAAGTAGACTTCAGTTACTGAAAATATGCAGCTGAAAATGGTGAAAATTTAATAAGCACCCAACTTTGATTAAGCCCCCACTAAGAATAAAAACCCACCCTAAAAGTCCAAAAATTAAATATAAGTACCCAGGCACTTGTTTGAAAAATACAGAAAATATTAGTAAAACAAGAGGCATCTATTGAAAAAACAATTTCGTATAATTGTCTTTAACATGCATTTTTCAATAAAATATAGTCATGTTACTATATGGTAGCTCTTCTGATTGGGCAGAAACACTGTCTCCTGTTCTATCTACATATATGCTTAAAAAATGGTGTAAGTTATGTTTCAATCTGTATTAAATTTCTTCAAAGTGTCTTCTTGTAAAGGCTAATTATAAATCACCAATGACATCTTACACTTAATAGTAAAATAATTCATTTGACAATATTGGCAGGTGGAGATTCTCATCCCTGGAATACAGTCCTGATACATGTAGCTTTGTGTTCAACTGGAAAATAATTGGTTTGCATTCACTGACAACAAGGCTGAAAACTTCCAGCAAATAACAGCTAGATATTACCAAAATAAATCAGAAACACAACCAGCTAATATCAAAGGTATTTTTCCTTTCATACAGTCACATAGTTTTATCATGAACTCAGTTTTTAAATTTTATTTTAAGATGAAAGAGGCACCTCATGGATTTTATCAATAAACCATTACCGATAACTATTATCAAATATTATAAATAAAATTATTAATAGTTATTGTTAATGCACATTTACAGGGTATAGTACTGGTACCTTTGACTCAGTTTTCTTTTTCCTTCTCACTTTAGTGAACTCCCCGGCAGGTTCTGGGTTGGTCTTCACAGGAGAAACAGCATCTGGTCTCTGTTTTCTGAACCATGTTGTCTTGAACTGGTCCAGCTTTCTACCCTTGTACTTCACCTTGGAGAACAAAAAACGAAACCAGTTATTTTAATTACTACAAGTACATGTAGCTAATACATATATTATATGTATTTAGTATAAAATTTCAGTGTCTAATAAAGATTTCCCTTTTGAGTTTAAGCCAACAAATTCAGAACCTGTGATCTTGATTGACAAGGGGGTCAAATGACTGTGTGCACACTGTCGAATGGAGAGATTGGGAGCGATTAAAAGTTGCTCAATGTTCTTTCCCACCTATCAGATCTTCTCAAGGTTTTGTTGGTTTTCGACCATTTTTTCAGTGATTTTCATCAATTTTTCTATAGAGTTGGGCTCCCTGTGATAAAATTTAATACACACTTGTACATGTATCCCCTAGATTATCTGTCCCTGTACAGGTACAGTACGATATTAACTACATACTGATGAATTAAAGGTAACCAAAGGTAATTCCACATCACTTACTGATGCCCAGCCACACCCAGAGTTCTTTGAAGGATTGACAAGCCTCTTGCAATAGATGGCCCACGCAGATGGTGAGTTGAACACTTTGTTGGCTTCTGGCCACTTGATCTTACCATCAGGAAGCAAGTCAGCTTGGAACTTTTGTCCCTACAAGCAACCATGTAACAGAGCATGTGGAGTTGTTATTTTCTTGTGGAAGGAACATTGTGTTACAAAATTCTTAACTGTGGTTTTGAAACTTTACAGGCACTGTATATGCCTGGTTGTCATGCAAATCATAACATAAAAATAAAAATAAAAATAAATTATTGTACATGTAAATTCATGTGCCATAGACTGGATAATGTATATTTTGAGAACTCTAAATTAAAGAATTTCCTGATTACATACAGTAGAAACCTCAACTGTGAAAATATTGAAAAATGCAGGGATGGAAACTAACTATTTTCAGTATCAGCCAGCCAAGCTAGATCAAAGATCTATTGGACATTTTTCTAAGTCCATGTACAAAAACATGTAACAAATGTACAATAACATATATATATATATATATATATATATACTTAACACCAGAATGGAACTAGTATCAGCATGCTGCAACAGAAAAAAAACATCTATTATGCAAAAGATAGAACTATTTAGTTGCAGCAAACAATCATCTATTGTCTTTATTGTTATCCCACACCTTCCAATTTTTGCACTTTGAATATTTAAACTTTTACTCCTTGAATACACTGTATGGCCCTTTTAACTCCTGCACATTGGTAAAATAAATCAGTTGCCTGATGAGTGTAGCAATGTCACATGAAACAACATTGTAGCGACAATGAAATAGCCAAAACCTGACTCATTTATATATATATATATATACAAAATAATTATATAATATGATAAGAATACGTAAATAAAGTCTTAAAGTCTTGAATATATGATAAAAGCGTCAACTCTAATCCAAAGTAACACAAGTACTGTACATGTATATATATGTACTATGTGTTTTATTTTTTCTGCAGGACGTACAGACCAGATAGGTCAGTGCTTCATGAAATCTACCAGCTCTAAGTGAAAATTAGCCATTGGCCATCATTAGTTTCCATCCCTGAAAATGGAATTTTGATTGACAGGAAGCTTAAGAGGTATGCAGCCTGGGCTACCAAATCCCTCCAGAGAGGTCCAAGTCTCATGCAAGCCTCTTTGAGAGGACAATCTTCCACTTATATCACCAATAATACATGTATGTACTGACACCCCCCTACTATAATGCAACACTTACCAGATAATCAATTGAAAGACACTTTTCCCCAACATCCAGAATCTTATCATGTAACAACATTGCAAGTGTTACTCCCCGACCTGTCAGCACTGATCGAGCTTTTTTTCCTGTGGACTTTTTCGGTGTTTCATCTTCTTCATCCTGCTCCACATCATAACTTTCCCCTTCCATGGGCTCCGATTCTTCTTCGTCTATATCAAGGTCTTCCACAGTATCTGCATATCACAATATTTGTGATTCGTCATCAAACCACAAGCCTGTAACTATGGTTGGTTAAGCCTGCTTCACACTAGTGATGTACAGTAGTTACCACAATCGCAACTGTAGCACAATCTTGAGTAAAGAAAAAAAATGAACCCAAGCCTTTCTTTACTCTTGAGTCTGGGTTTGCAATTGTAATTGCCTTGCTAATATTGTGAACTAATTTATAGTGCTCAGGCTTTATAATAACAAAATATTGTCATGATTCTTTATGTAGCCTCCTTTGCTACCTTGTGAATACCAAAAAATGTCATTAAAATATAAATTATTACTTGACTGTATGTATGTACACTGAAGAAAATCTCCTTTTAAATTTGAGAACAAATAAGCATAATTTAAAAGAATTTTGACATGTGCTATGCAGAAGAATTCAGTCAAACTGGCTTGAAATTGATAATTTTATGAAACCAACACCACAAGGGCATAAATAAAATGCTCAATTACAGTGACCTAGAACTCTTTTAAACTATTAAAGCAGTCCCTGAACTCTTTTGATAATTTGCTGCATTATTATAAACTGATCAACATTTTAGTTTATCAATATCACTGAAATGACCATATGGAAAGATTTTCAGGTCTGATCTTCCTTATTCCTTTTAGGTGCAAAGAATTTAAATATCCAAGGGGTCCATAAGTAATATTGTTTCCTGAAGGAGCCGGGGGGGGGGGGGATCAACCATCAGATAGCAATTTCTGAATTTCTGGGGCGCAGAACATGACAATACACCCGGAAATTACAAATACAGCAATTTAAGTAAGTAGATTTTGAAATAAATTCTTACAAAAAACTAGCGTTTAAACAAAATCGAAAGTCGTAGTCTTCATATTCATAACGTTAACTGTCAGGTTATTTGGTTTCAATTCAATCAATCAATGGACTCCGACCATTGGACTTCATGTGGCATCAAGTGATGTGACAAAATAACGGCGTCAGTTCAGTGAACAGTTTCCCAAGCATAAAACAATATTCGCAAGGTTCTTCAGTTAATTTTCAGCAGTCGGTAGAGACTTACATAAATAAAGTACATACCCATTTTAGCAGTAATAGAAAGCAAAAACGCAACAGAACTTGATGCCAGACGTTCAAAAGCAACTTACAGGTTTCAAAATTTGTCGATTTCAGTTCGGATTCCGATCCGAAGATTAATCTAGTCCCAGTCTCCCAGACAACCAACGACTTCTCTTCTTCCTCTTTCACTTCTGTCTTTGGAGCGGCGTGCATGAACTTTCTATTTGTTCCAAGAATTTTTACCAGGAAGTTGTTTGTGCAGGCTTTTCAGAAGTTTTCAGTGTGCGGTATTGTCAAAGCTAGAAACTTTAGAACAATCAATCGGGTTTTCTGTGCAACCATTCGAAACATGAGTACCGAAGCGAAAAAGTTCGAGAGATTACCAACTGACGTGCTGCCAAATAACTACCATCTAACTCTCCATCCCAATCTCACGGAATTCACTTTCACTGGGAAGCAAGTGATTGAAGTAGAGGTGAGAACTTCGATGCTGCATTTACTTATTTTTATAAGTCGTGGATGATGAGTTTTTCGTGGGATCGATATTAAGTAATCCCATGTGATCCCAGCGCCAAAACTGAGAGG
>JAOEJI010336987.1:0-10943 GCA_025448255.1 Umimayanthus chanpuru | reverse complement strand
AATTCTTTTTTTCAGGCTTCTCTTTCGCAGTTGCTTAAATTGCGTATCAACCGCGAAGATCTTTCATAACGTCATTATCGATACTTTGTTGAGCGTGCAAGCCCATGTAAAATATGAGGAAGGGTATAAATTGGAATTATTTGAGCTTTAAAACTTAAAATTGTGTTTGTTACTCCAGTTTCGCGCTGATCTGAATTCGGTGGCGATCATCAGCCAAACATAGCCAGTTAGAAATATGACCCCAAGCTGTAAAAACCTGCCATATTTCTACGCGTGCTCGAAACCTCAGATCAGATCTAAATACAAGCCAAGGGAAAGGTAAAAGGTAGAATTCAGGTATATCAGACGTTAAACTTCCGCAAAAAATTGAATGCTGTCACTGCATGTCAAACCAGATTTTTTTCATCCAACAGTTCATTTTTGGCTGGAAATGCATTAATAATTTTAATTCCAATGCAAACAGTGACGTTATAATCAATTTTGCGTCTGTTCTGTAGTAAAAACCAGCTAAAGGACCATCGTTTGATCTGCAATACGGTTTTTTTTTAAAAGAAATAAATCCTAGTCTTGAAAGCGAGTGTGCAATTTTTTAAAACTATGATTCACCGTTTCATGTAATGAATGACGTCATAACCTATGCTCAATACCTTCCTATAAACTTAAAATGGCGGCTATATATGTTTTGAACTGTGTCGAACTTTGGATTATTTACTGATAGATTATATTTGAGATGGCTGCAAAAAAGGCAAGAAAATATTGAGTGGCTATAATGGCATTTAACGCAAGGAATTGACATATAAAGTTAGTGATGAAGTTTATGAACTACAGTTATGTTTGATGATTAAATTTTCCCTAGAAAATATCTCTGCAAAGTTAAAACTCTGTAAAATGCTGTCCTCTACACTAAAGGGAGATATTGCCTTCAATGGATGGATGTTGGGTGTATTTTGTTATTAAAAAAACCCATCGCTCGACAAATCTTATGATTGTCTAGCGAATAATGCATCAAGGCGGGGAAATAAACGCTTAACTAAATTATTGCAAGATTTTGCAGTTGGCAAGTTCATGAAGCGTTCATTTCGTGCGATAAAAGATACTAAGTTGTTACCGGGTGCAAAACCTGTCGTATCGAAGACTAGTGCAGCATCACTTACCCATAGTAGCAATGTACCGCTTCTTGCACTTGTATCCCTGACACAAAATGAGACACCATAATCAATAAATTTTCGGTTTGATGCAAAAATGTTTTAAGTCTACAAAGAAAATAATACGTGACCGAGTAAATAGGAACTTTTCATATCGTACTGAAGGCACTTCGCGTCAAGCAACTCCTTATGAACTTTCATCTCTAAAGAGTAACTGTATAAACAGAGAAAATGCACTTCAAGCTGAAAAATAAACAAGTATTGATTGAAGCGGTATTTTAATGTGCATGGTAAGGACTGAGTGATGCATTAACCACGGAAGACGAAGTTCCAATGCCCCACATCTGTTTACTCCTTCCTTCTCTGCTCCCCCAACTTCCAGCTTAACATTAGACGTCAAAGCCCGGTTGTACGAAGAGTGGATAACTTTATCCAGAGAATAAATCCCTATCCAGTGGTTATAATTTGCTCGTTGTCCAATCAAAATTTAGAATGCGCCAATTATATCCGCTGGATAGGAATTTATCCACTGGTTGATAAAGTTATCTACCTTTCGTAAAACCGGGCCCTGAGAATTAGATAAGCATGCAAGAAAAATTGTAAGCATCTCTCATATCGGCACACTCAAGACAAAAATATATTTTGTCGTTCAGATAAACTTACATCAATATAATTAGCATTGATGTAATCCGAATCCTCGACTCCTGGTTTCTTCTCCAGCACCACGCGTGAATGATCATCTGAAAGAGGGCGAAGAAGTTCAAGATAAGCAGTACGGGTGATATTGTCTTCAAGCATACGAGTGGAGCAATAAATACATGAGGGTATGTTTTTAAGGCTTGTCCGACTTTGAAAAAGGTCTACATATGAATATGCTTGGCAGCCACAAAACAGAAGGGGTACGTCTAGACACCAACAAAAGTAACAAATCAACAGCAGAGAAAGGAGGCCAAAAATAACAAGGATACTAACAAAAATCCAAGATAGTATTTTCATAACAAAAGCAACGTTGAAGCTAGAGGGCGATGGGCCATGTTTGCAGTTACAAGTCTTTTTGCAGCTCGTTAACTTAAACACTAAGTTAACTCTTGAAAAGAATTTGTTCTAGTTTCTTCTTTTCTACTCCATTCTTTATTATAATTCTATTTTAGGTTGTCAACACACGTTTTCTACCAAGTGTAAAAAATTGCAGCAATTTAGCTAAAAGTTACATTTTGTGAAAATTTAAGAAGGCGGCCAAAGTGGCGGGTATGTTGCAAAACGACTGTTCTTAGTTAAAACTTGATTAATGCTTTGAAAAAAATTAGCTAACCGTAAGCTGCTTACTGATGCAAAAGCTTGACCTTTTTATGTGATACCATTTGGAAAATCATGGAGAGGGTTTTTTTTTTGACCCCAACCCCCTCCAAGGGCTGATTTGTTGGACGCAAAGCAAAAATGCGTGTCGATGCGTCGATGGTTGGTTTGAATGCCAAAAGGAGTTTGAATTTTGGAAAAAAGGTATTTAGGAAAGCCCCATTATTCCCAGTGCTTCGTCTTCAGGAATTCCCGTTTAAATATGGAAAAATTTGATGGATGTCCTAAAAGTGATCAAGCAAAACTTTAAAGAGGAGGAAAGATGCCTACAAACGCACTTCATGATTTTTGTTCGTCCAAGTTTTCACTCGGGCAGACAGGCGCCGAGTTGAGATTTCAGTTCCGTTCTTTTTGGGTTTTTATCTTTTTATTTTTTGCCTCACAATGTTTAATTTAGGGCATACGCGATATAAGTTTGGGCTCGTTACAGCTTGTTACAAGACAAAAATGGCAGACGCAAAAAAGAAATGCCGGCGTGTCGATGCGTCCATGGTTGGTTTGAGAACCTAAAGGAGTTTGAATTTTGGTAAAGAAAGTATTTAGGAAAGCCTTAAAATATCCAGTACTTCGTCTTCAGGTATTCCTGTTTACAAGGCAAAGTAATTAGTTAATCAACCGTGATGTTCAAAGTCAAGTACATTGATTTTGAATAGCTGAAGCTCAGATTTGTTTACAATCGCCTTACTTGGCGGCAGCAGTAGGTTCCAAGTTCGATCAAGCGTTTGATATGATCAATCATATCGAATGTTTTGTTTTATTACTAGTTCAATTTGACGGGTGATTTCATTTCTTAGGCTCTTATAACTTTCCGAGTCTTAATCTAATTTTGACTTAACAGCTTTGCGCTTCATGGAGTCGCGATGTTTCGTTGAGTTTCTAATCTTGTCTGACATCCACTGAGGATGAAAACCACGTGCTCGAATGGTGCGCAAAGGGGCATGTTTATTTTTTAATTCCAACTTCTTTAATGAAAGTGTCTGCAGTGAACCAGGCATCGTTGGGGTTTTTAAATAGATAAACAACGTCCCAATGTTGTCTTTCTAAGTCATCCACAAATGCTGAATGGTCGAACCCTTTGAAACTACGGACGTTCATAATTTGTGGACTGGCTCTAGGTAATTTGCATGTTCTGTTACAGTAGATCATATAATGATCCGACATGGACAAGTGGATAACACCGGAATTTGTAGCCCTATGACTGGAGTTTGTAAAAATCATAATAATAGCTGAAGAATTGACAGTTACACGGTAGGCTCTTTGATAAGTTGCGTAAGTCCAATATCATTCATTCGTTCGTAAGTAATGAGAAGAATTCGTTGTTATCCGGCGGACGATAGACACTGCCGATCAGAAGAGGCCGAGATCGAGGGAGTTTTAATTTGCACATAACCAATTCCAGGTCATTAAATTCAGTTGGTAGAGGCAATCTCTCATAAGAGAAACGCTCATGCAAATAAATTGCAGTTCCACCTCCATTTCTGCAACGATCAAGGTGCTTCAGGTGAAAGTTTTTGATGCCAATTTCTTTATTCGAGATCGATGAGTCCAGCCAGCTCTCCGATAAGGTTATTATATCAAGTTTGATCAAGCGTTCCATATGATTGATCATCCCATTTTGGAAACCAAACTTGCTCATGTTGGCATAACTGATCATGCTTTGAAATGGTTTGACAATTATCTGTCTGGTAGAACTCATTCTGTCTGCATCAATGGAACCACTTCTGAACCTATGGATTTGAAGGCTGGCGTACCAAAAGGGTCCGTCCTTGGACCCTTGTTATTCCTGATCTTCATCAACGGTCTCCCAAACTGTGTGAAGCAAAGTAAGGTAGTCTTGTACGTGGACAACACGGCACTGTTTTTCGCCAACAAGGATGTAAAGATCATTGAGCGCGCCCTTCAAGAAGACCTCAAATCCTTAAGCAATTGGTTTCATGAAAATGGTCTGTAGTCAACTGCTCCAAAACAAATGTCATGGTGTTTGGCACAAGTCAGCGTCTGGTTAAAGCTAGTATACCTGCTTTAAAGATGTTTGAAACATTTCTTCCGGTAAAAAACTTTGTCAAATACGTAGGAGTTAATTTTGACTCTAATTTGAATCGGCATGAGCACATTGACACTGTAGCTTCTAAAGTATCTCGCAGACTTGGACTCTTAGGTAGAATTAGAAATTTTTTAGCATCGACATATATAAGCAACTACATAATTCAATTGTTAAAGCTTTATATGAATACCGCGATACTGTGTGGTCCAATTCTGACAAAACGTATTTGCATAGGCTGCTAAGATTGCAAAAACGAGGTGCTTGTATTATTCTTAAGGGTAAAATTAGGGAAGTTAGCTCTGAACAGCTTTTTAAGGAACTAGGTTGGTTACCACTTACAGAGATGGACCTTTCACAAATGTCTTCAAGTTTTCCGCTGCTTAAATGGTTTTTGTCCATCCTACTTACTGAATATGTTTTCTCATAGTTCAGATATATATAACTATAACACTAGAGGACGAAGAAACATTCATTTAAATAGGATTAATTCTAAATCAGGAATAAGATCATTTTCATATGCAGCAGCTAACTTTTTCAGTAAGTAACCTAGTTCTGTAAAGAATTCTAAATCGATAAGAAGCTTTACTTCAAATTATTGGTTAGAGAAACAAACCCATGTGTTAGATTGCTGAGATATTTTACATCTTATTTATGTGCATCTATTTGTATATATATTCATTAGGTCTTAGAATTATCTTTTTTTAATTAACTTTAAATACTAGGAATTGTTAGCGATTATAAGTAATTAATTTTTTTTCTTATACAATTATTTATACTTTATCGTAATTTATTTCGTACACAGCTTTAATGTAAATAAGTGGCAGCTTTTTTGAATTCTGTGTATAATAAAGTTTATTATTATCGAGAAAAAAAAATGGGAAATGTGCGTTGGAACGACAGACAGCGACTTCCATGGACTAAGAAAAGACTTCATGACTTAGCATACATTGTAAGTTTTAACTTAAAAGTGGAAGTAAAATGATCAATCGGCCACGTTTGAAATAGTTTTGAAAGGCCAAGAACAAGTTTGATACACAAATTAAAAGGTGATTACTGACAGCGACAAGCGCCATTGTGTTTGCTTTAGGAGGCGATGGCGACTTCCAAGCAAAATGGTCTTTACAACAGCATTTGCGCAACTAAACATTATTTTGAAACCAAACTGTGAATGACTCAGTTATCAAATGCAAGATATACTTTGTGGGATTGCAGGAATTGAACACAAATACGAACCAAGTGGTTCTGTTGGTTTTGGTGAAAGATTCCGGTCCAGACTTAGCTGAGGGTTTTTACCTAGACATTCTGAAAACTGGCATATATTTTGTACATACTAGTATTTACTTTTAAAGTTGTTTTTGATAGCTATTTAATGATGGGTAATACATACTCAGCAAGCTTTAATATCTAGGATTTGGAGCTAAACTTCTGCAAGTATTTACAAGTCTTGAATTATTTTCATATAATTGGTACATATCGACTTGTTAAGTTGCTTTGACAGGTGTTAATGGGGAATACACACTCAGCAAGCTTTCATGTACAGGGCAGTAAGAAGTGCTGTTGTCTTGCAATATTGTTGAATTATGAGTTGTAAAGTAATGGTGCTTCGCATAGCTCATATTTTCAGACCTTACTTTTAAATCTCACATAGAGGCATTGGCATTTTTAAACCTGTGGTTATTTCTTGTGGCCATAACCACCAACTGAAGCAATTTTTCTCTTTAAAAATGCATAAATTATTTTTGTAAAGAAAAATGGTTAAATAAATGTTGTTGTTGTTGTTGTTTAGATGTCAAATAGTACCTGTGTGTGAGATTATCAAGTTAATTGAAAACAAGGTTGTATACTTTGGAATTTTCAAGTATGCGGCAAGCGGCCCGAGTCAGGTTAAGACAGAACCTCTGGTTTCATCTGAAGTCTTTCAACACGTTTCATTGCCAAAGTTTCCTTGTTAGTATGCAGCCATATTTCTACGGTATGGTTACAAACATTTTTACCAGGTGTGCAGCATGCTGGAATATAAGGTAATTGCAAACCGGCCTTTTTATACTAGAATATGTGACAGAGGTATTCGCAAGCTTTAACGTTTGGGTATATATGTAGGATATTAGAAGATGTGAGGCACTTACTAACCTTTACTATACTCGACTAGGCCGTTTTGGAACTTGTCTGACTGTTGGGGGAGGGCAAGGGCGAGGGAAAACGGGCGGCTCAACATGCCTTCGAGCTCCACTAGCGCTATTGCTATCCATACCAAAGTTGCAGTGCTATTTAATGAAGTCAATTGTGACGTCCGAAGAAGTAAAATATCGTCATCTTGGAGATTTTGGCGGCTATTTTTGGTATTATGACATCAGATAAAGATCTTTTTTTAAAATTAAAGGAAAAGTGTTGAAGTAAACATCACTTAGTAAAGAACAACAATTTGACTGAAAAAAAAAAAGACAATTTATATTACGAGATAAATTCTGGAAATTTGCTGAAATGCTACTCATAAACTGGTTCCATGGAAGCAGGTTGATTAAAAAAGCACAACTCTAACACAAAAAATTGTTCCCTAGTAACAGAAAAAGGCACGACGTTTTGAAATTCTACCCCTATGGCTTCGTTTTGAATTTGGCGGGGACAATTTCAACCTTTCTACGTGCGCTTGGCGTGCAGTCAGTGCATGATCCACTGAATGACTTCCGTATAAATAATGATCACTTTATAAGCTGCTGCTATCATGGTGAGAATGCAAATTTCAAAACAACGGATTTCGGACGACTTTTTGGAATTTCACGACTCTCGAGGTTGTCATAAATTTTGAGATATATTATCTGAAATAGTTAGAAGACATCGTTTTAGAACCTGTAACTATGAAATAACAAGAGTAAACAAGAAATCACAAGTTCAGAAAAAATGACAAATTTCAAGAAGTTAACAAATTAAAACATTAAGAACGTTTAAATAACTTAAAATAATTAGTGTAAAAAAATCTGTTTACATTCAACAGAACAACAAAACAACAAAAACTTTTGGCAATCGGTCAAGCAGGACAAATTTTGGGGTCCAAAACCCGAGGGAGGCGAGGGGTGAATCACGTTGCTCCTTTCCCCCTAAAAAGCTTTCCAGTGTTCATGTTCACGCATATTAGTAGCATTTTAACACATGCGATGTACTTACAAGCCTTAATGTTGGCGTATCTGTTTTTTGATCTGTTTGCAGGAGCACCACAGCATATCGTGGTTGGATTGCCCGGAGTTTGGACCGACTGCAACAAAGTTCATTATTACACATTGTCATCTATACAAACAACAAAGGCTTACCCATTGATACCCAATGCAAGTTCTAGAACGTTTTGGAGCAACATCTGGGGCCTATAAGAAACGATAGCGCGGAATCACGAAGCAGACGAAAAGCGCTCCCGAAATAACTTTCCAATTTTTTCAGAATTTACTGTAGACCAGCTAGTCACAATAACGTCCACTACACCATATGCTCTGATTTGCTGTCGCAGATGTCTCTCTTGTCGCGCGCTGGCTCCGCGTGCTCGTAAAAGGTGCCTGCCGTCTTTATTATACGTATACGCAGTCATAACAGATAACATTAAACACTAGTTTACATTGATACACGCTACGATTGTTCAGCACATGCGTTACGTGCAAATCAATTTTTAAGTAATATATCACCAAAATAAAGGATTTCAGGTAGTAGGGAAAGAAGTTCGAGATTTGTTAAGTTACAAATATCGTTGACAAGCTCCATCTTGGGAAAAGACACATGTATCAAATGTCAGAAAAGTTTGACGAAGGTAAATTTGAAATATAGACTCTCAAACTTTGGGTGAAGCGAACTTTTTATCGGTTAGCAGACAAATTAATGTTTTCCTGATTTTCTCAGCTGTTCTATTTTAATTGATTTGCGTTTCGTCATTGTACACGTAGAAGAAACAAGTACAAACACGTGCACACCATTTTCACACTAACTTTCTCTCTCACACACACACACACACACACGTACACACACACACACACACACACACACATACACACACACACAAACACACGAAACAATCACAATCACAATCAAACCTTATACTCTTCCCTGAAGCGGAGATCATCATCAGCGTGCATGCGCAGATAGTGCTGCTTCAGGTTCTCCAGAGGTATAGGTAACTTTTGTTCCGCAAACACTGGCTCTTCGTAGATATCTGACAATAAACAAAAACCGGCATAATTCACTGAAACACAATTGTACCATCAATACATCCAAAGTGTTTAATCAAACGCTTTTGTTCCCCAACTACAGGCTAGTAGTAGATGGCTAACAGTGATCACTTAATCATGAATCAAATAAAGAAAAGTAACACGGGAGTTGGTAAAAACTTGTATAATATGGCGTTGGACTGTTCTGCGGAAATAATGTGGTGCCAAGAACTTTATAAACCCTTATTGATAATTCCAACAAAATGCTTTTGAAAACAACGTTTACTAAGTGGATAGTTTGATGCCAAGAATAGCGCAAAAAGCAAAACGGTAGATAGAAAAAGTAAAAATATATTGAAGTGACTTTAATGCTCAAATGAAGAACTGAGTGTCTGGCTATTCACTTCCAACCCCCACTCCCATACCCTTCAGTTTAACTTATACACAATGATATTCGTTTTTGCGATTGTAAGGAATTGAATATTCAAATGTCTAACGATTACAGACAAACCTCCTGACGACAGCATTATGATATAAAGGTACATTTCCAAAAGCAGATCAGATTGCAAGGAAGTGCAATTTGATTGGACTGAAGCTAATACGATGAGCAGATAGACATTATTCCGAATTTTACACGAGCAGCATTTTTTTGTCAAGTAAATAAAACTTCTCGACAACATTAATTGTAAGTGTTACAAGTAGCTAATATAACCAAGGGAAAACGGCAACACTTACTATTTGCTTTTGATTTCTGCTTCGATTGCCATTTTGTTTTGTTTTGGTACACCGTCGACACACAATACCGTTGGCGCCACGATTCTCTGTTGTACCTCGGCCGGAAACCCGAGGCCCGAAGGGCCGAGCGAGTCGTGTGGCCGAAGGCCGAACGCCAGTGAGGAAAAGGAAGAGGGGAATGAAACAAATATTATATGACCAGGTCTGCACCAGTCATGATCTTTTATCAGAGGGTGTGTTTTCGGCATATGTGTGAAACTCGCTGCCTTTGAGAATGTTGATGTGACATGTCATCATCTTGCGGTAATTACCGTAATTAACTCCAAAAATATATTCTTTTCGTGCCTAATTTATGTTAAACGTGACATCCGATCGCAAAAATTTCGCAAGTCGAGTGTGGGAACACTGTTGAAGTAAGTTCGGGTGAGAAGCAAACTTTAGGCAGTTTTTTTATAGTGTGTTTCCATCTATTGTTTAGAACAAACCAAAGTGAAAGCTTTTGTGTCACGGGGCTTCAGTATTTTCCTTTTATACCGGTAAAGCTGGGATCGGGAAATCATTTCTTCATCGGATAATATAACAGTTGGAGAACAGCGTGAGAAAGACCCGGAGAAAGGTAGTTGTTGTGTCACTGCTTCGACGGAGATTGTTGCAGTTTAATAATATTGGAGGGAGTACGATCCACTCCGCGTTGCTCGCAACGGAACCGGATCAAAATCAACCCACGAGTTGCTTGCCGCTGCATGCTGCAAGCTTAAATTCGTGCACGTGGTGTTCGAGGAAGCTGCGAGCCTTTTGGTGGTATTCAGTTGTTGCTTTGTGGTGCTTTTTTTCCAGATGAAATCCGTTATTTCTAAATTCTAAAAAACTATTACCACAAGAATTTTGTAATGTAATCTAATTCCTTTTGGGTGAATGTACTTATTGACGCCTTTGTTCCTGGCAACACTTTATGTTTTTGGCAGCGAGTTTCACGCATCTGCCCAAAGAAAGCTAACGGTTTCATTCCCCTCCTCTCTTTCTTTTGTTGTTTTTCAAATTAAAAAAAAAATTCCGCGCCTTCAGTTACACACTTCCAGCGAACATCGCCTGGCCTAGTGTCCATGACAACAGAAAATCGTAGCTCCCACCGTTTTGTGTGTCGGCGGTTTACCGAAACAAAAAAAATGACGATCGAAGCAGAAAGTATGAGAAAGTAAGTGTTGCCGTGTTTCCCACGAGTAAGAACCTAAACTTTAAGAACCTGTTAGGCTAAAATCTACCAGTTATGCCCCCTCTAAGTAAGAACCTATTTAGCCTAAAATTTGGATTCAGGTTCTAAAATTATAAAAATAAATATTTTATGGAAATCATTGAGGGGCATGGAAAAACCTGGCTATTTAACAATTATCCCTCGAGCCCAAATGGGATAGAAGCCAATAGCCCATGAGGCCGAATGGGCTATCGGCTCCTAGCCCATGAGGGTGAGAGGGATAATTG
>JAOEJI010336876.1:0-10943 GCA_025448255.1 Umimayanthus chanpuru | reverse complement strand
TTAAATTTTCGTAATTTTTGCAGACCCCCCCCCCCCCCCCGCAGCTTGTTTTGAACCCCCGTATATTAATTTATCGAATTTCACGAGGGAAGTTAATAAAAGATAATCCTAATTTCGTCTCTTCTCTTTTATATTTTGTTTCCGTCTTTTAGTTTTGGAAAGCGCTTGGACACATCGTTTATCATTCTGACCACCTCCCCGTTTATCAAGTTTTCAATTTGCGTTTATTTTGACACCCCGCTTAATAATTTTTCAAAATGCTTGAAGCCCCCTGCTTAATTTGACCCCCCTGTTTATTGTGAACCTGAGAGTAGGCTGAATTATACTCATCCTCAACATCTCTTTCATCCTTTGCATCCCCCGATTCCCTTTGAATCCAACATCCCCTCATCTCTTTCATTCTCGATCCTTCTATCTCCTATCTTCTACATCCCTTATCTCTCTCATCCCCCTGATACCTCTCATTCCTTCATCCTCTATATTTCATAATCTCTCTCATCCCCCTGATCCCTCTCATTCCTTCATCCCCTTGCATCCCCTCGTCTCTCTCATCCTTTTCATTCCTTCATCAGCTGCATCCCCTCATCTCTCTCATCCCCGTGATCCCTTCCATTCCTTCAATCCCCTACATACCTCTTATTAGCCGAGTGCGACGTCCGTACGACAACATATGGACCGACTTTATTCCTTCCTTTTATCAGGGCCCAAGCGCGAAGCGCACGGGCCTTGAAAACAACGAAGGAAAGCACAAGGTTCCATAACTTATCGTATGGACCGACCAAACGAGGCTAATAAGATGTTTATTATATGGCTTTGTTGATTATTCCGGGAAAAGAACGAATTCGTTTGACGTTTTGCTACTTACGGACCTGAAATTGACCAATCACAGCACGCGAAATCATTCAGCCATATAATAAATCCCCTTATCTCTCTCAACTCTATCATCCCTTTCATTACTCCATCCCCTACATCCCTTCATCTCTCTCATCCCCGTGATCCCTTTCATTCCTTCATCCCTAGCATGCCGTCATCCCCCCGATCCCTTGTAGAGAAAATAGACAAACGATTGCCAATAAACATAGGCTTGACTCGATCTGAGTACTGAGGGTTCCATTGTGAGTAGTAGGAGAACATCCCTAAGCACCTATTCAAGGACTTTAAATCGTGTGGGATGGGGAGCTCACGTAAAGGATGCAGGCGCTCGGGGTCAGGACCTATATTGCCTTCCTCAATTATGTATCCGAGTCGGGGAAGGCGACCGGTTGAGAAAAGGCTTTTTTCATCGTTGTAGCAAATGTTCTTGGCCTTCACAGCTTCCAGAAATTTCTTCAAGCTCTCGTCATTTTCGTCCTTAATTTAATTTTTTTAATTTAATTTAATTATAATTTTTTAATTTAATCCATTTCCTTGTCTTTCTACAAATTGTGATGTTATCAAGATACGGGAAAACTGCTCTGAGATTATTCTCATCAATAAACTTAACCATTTCCCTCTGAAACGAGTTACTCCGTTAGTGACGCCAAAGGGGAGGCGAGTAAACTGATAGAGGTTGCCGAGAGTTTCAAAGACTGTGTAAGGTTTGTCTTCATTCTTGAGTGGTACTTGATGGTATGCGCTTCGAAGATCAATAGTACTGGACCCTATAGTGGGCGATCTTGTTAACCATTTCACTGATGTTCGACAATGGGAAAGCATCGAGAAGTGTAAATCAGTTGATGGTCTGAGAATAGTCTATGGCTAACCTCTTCTTGTGGTTTTCATCCTTTGTGACGACGACTTGAGCTCACTATGGCGAGTGGCTTGGTTCTATTATGCTTTCCTCGAGCTGCCTTGTCACCTCCTTGTCGATAAATTCGAATTTTCCTGGCTATATCGTCGGGACTTTGTTGCGATTGGACGACAGTCTGCCGTCAGGTTTTCAAATGGTTCTGGTGGCTTTACAGTGTGAGTGCTGAGGCTGCAGACTGACAGAGGTGGCTCAGAGCCACCGTACTGGAATACCACACTTTCATGTCGTGACTGAAAATCGAGGCCAAGTATCAGATCTGCACAGAGGCCAGGTAGCACAGATAAACGTAGGTCTTCATAACATCGCCCTTGGTATGAGAGGTCAACAGCATAGGTCCCGTTCACTTCGGCAGATGATAGGGAGGTTGCCATGGATACCGTACCAGAGGATGGTTGAACAACCAATGCCGCTTTCTCAACAAGACGCGGGTGGATAAAGCTTTCGCTAGTACCACTGTCGAAAAGAGCTTTTACCTGCAATCCATTGACGTCAACAGATGCCATCGATTTTGAGAGTGATGTAGGGTCTGGGACGGTTGAGAGGGTTGGTGACCCTGCCTCTGTGGTGACCAGACCGCAGCTGATAGTTTATCCTTTGAATGAGCTGGCTTTCCTTTGCAAGCTTTTGCAAAGTGACCTTTCTTTGGACAATTCAAACAAACAGCTTCCCGAGCGGGGCACCTTGAACGACAATTTTTGCCGTTTCCGCAAAAGGCTTCATCATATTCAGCCTTTAGGGGCAAGGTGCTTTGTCGCAACTGTAGTCTCTCTGCAGTCGTGGTAACGCACATGGGCATAGTGAGGATTGTTTGGAGTAGTTCTACTTCCTCCACCAATGGCTCAGTCTTAGCCTGACGGACATGACGCTTGAGAAGAACTGGACCAGATCGAATCAAGCCTATGTTTACTAGGCAATCGCTTGTCTATTTTCTCTACAATTTATTCAGGTAAATCCTAAACATACAAAACAACGTGGCGGTTGACACTCGACAGACCGCTGACCTTAACTGCAGGCCTTTAAGCATGGTCCGCTGACCACTTACAAAGCACAGTAACAACGGTTCAACGAGTCTATATAAATGTCTATGTAAATGTCATTACATCCCTTTCATTCCTTCATCCCCTGCACCCCTTCATCACCTCATGGCTCTGATCCCTTTCATTCCTTCATCCCCTACCGATGCCCTCATCCCTCTGATCACTTTCATTCCTTCATCCCTTACATCCCCTCATCTCTCTCATCCCTTCATTCCCTACATTCTCTCATCCCCGTGATCCCTCTCATTCCTTCATCCTCTCATCTCTCTCATCCCCGTGATCTCTCTCATTCCTTCATCCCCTCATCTCTCTCATCCCCGTGATCCCTCTCATTCCTTCATCCTCTCATCTCTCTCATCCCCGTGATCCCTCTCATTCCTTCATCCTCTCATCTCTCTCATCCCCGTGATCCCTCTCATTCCTTCATCCCCTCATCTCTCTCATCCCCGTGATCCCTCTCATTCATTCATCATTTACAATCTTCTCATCCCCCTGATCCCTTTCATTCCTTCATTCCCTACATTCTCTCATCTCTCTCATCCCTTTCATTCCTTCATCTTTCATTCCTTCATCCCCGTATCCCTTCACCTTTCTTATCTCCCTAACCCCTTTCAATCCTACATCCCCTAATTTCTCTCATTCCTTTGATCCTCTAATTTCTCTTATCTCAGTGCTGTATCTTTTGATCTCTTACATCTCCTGACTCTTCCATTCGGCTGATTCCCTTCCTCCCCCTCATCTCCAGGTCCCCTACTTCCCCTGATCCCCTCAGTCCCTGATCCCCTTCAACTACTAATACTCCCCACGTCACTTTGATCGCCCCCACCAGGCCCCGCTTGCCCTCCATCCCCCTATCCCCTTTGTTCCTTTCTCCTCATACCTTTATATCCTTCAATAAAAAGGAAATATGTGTGTATTCAAACAGGTTTGTTTTGATTTGTTATGTAGAAGTTATTTGATTTGCTGCTCTATGGGAACTTAAGCAACCACGACGCAAACGTCGACAAGAACGCAACAAACGTTACAGAAAGCAATAGTTTCACGGAGGAATGCAACCAGCTGGCCACTTTTCAATCGCCATGTTTAGAAAACAGAACGTGAAAACTTCAGTTTTGGGGGTCTTATAGCGAACGTTAGCAATAGAATATAAATGATTTCAATCTTCGTGCGGTTTCAAAAATGAACTTCTAGTTTTTCATATTCATACTCTTTCATGCGAAATATGAAAGAAGCGAATAAGTTATACAAACAAGAAAAGGACAAGTGGGAAGTAAGAATTTCTGCAGCCGTCATCGCAGATGTTCGCGTCCTAGCTGCTTAAGCTCCCTAGTGTTAAACCACGACGATGGAGCGTATAAAAGGTAATAAACCTTAATTTAGAAGCATGGGCGCACAAGCATAAGGATATTTTTTGAAGCAATAGAGACAAATAAGAAAAGGCAAATACAAACTTTATTGGCATGATACAACTTTTGCACCTTGCTACAGAGGCAAAGAAGTAGAGACCGATAGATAAACAGAGACAAAGAAATACTGTAGGTAAGGTAATTAATCCCCAGTTGCTTTAATTACGCTACGCTATTTATATTTGTCTCAGTTTTATCAGTCGCGCTCTAGTTTTATCGAGTACTCTAGGAGACAATACTCTATCCACCATATGTTTGAAAACAAAAAAATAGCAATTAGGTGTAAATGGACGGCAGGCCATCTTTTAGGTCAATAAGACATTACTCTTTCTTTTTTTCTGTGGCCGTACGGTTTTTAAATGCGATTCCACGTGCAATTTCTCATTTGGTGCTCTTGGTCTGCAGCAATACTAATGACTTTCACAGTCAGGGGTCAACTCCATAAAAGTTTTACATTTGTAATTGTTGTCCAGGGCCTCTGAAACAATAACTACGTTTGTATATTACAAGTTTAAAATGTTTATTCAATCCACCCCAGATGTTTTCAGCTGTTTGAAGGCTTAGCTTCCTGAAAAATTAACTGTTTTCGACCACAATCGAAAGAAAGCTTCTGCACAGTTCCGAAAATAGAGCTCTACAACCAAGGTGAGAGTACAATTC
This sequence comes from Umimayanthus chanpuru, assembly GCA_025448255.1. Taxonomy (NCBI): domain Eukaryota; kingdom Metazoa; phylum Cnidaria; class Anthozoa; order Zoantharia; family Parazoanthidae; genus Umimayanthus; species Umimayanthus chanpuru. The sequence goes on along the minus strand of JAOEJI010336876.1, from coordinate 6,051 downwards.
TTCCCTGTGTATAAGAATTCTTTTTTTAAATACAACGACTAATTCTCTAAGATGTAAGTGATTTAAGTATTTAAGGTACTAATCCTTGTCTTGCTTTCTTCGGTATTCGGTATTTACTGAAGGCGGCAATACTTTTTGTCGCGTTGATTAACTACCGTTGACTGTTTCAGCTGTGTTATCTGCAACTTTGTCTTGTAACAGTGATCGAAAAGTGCTGTCAATTCCACGGAATTCAGACGTCATTCTTCAAAACTGATCACAGCTAGAGGTTTTTGCTTTCCCTCTTGTAGATCCAGATCCGTCACTCGACAAAAAGGCTGTGTGTATATTGGATCAACGACTTCATGACTATCCCCTCCCTGTGGTTGTCAGCAGTCTCTAAGAAGAAACGAACAGTGTTGGAAGAAGTCTTCTTTCTGTTGTTGTATGATGCTCTCTTAATTGTTTACTCGGATACAATTCCTCTTTTGAACGGATATGATGTGATTGTCTTGATTTTGTTCCACTTTTGTTTTGTATTACGGCTTCAAAATAATTATGCACCTTTGAAAACATAATAGATTTTTTTTGGTGAAAATAATAAATATTACAAACAATTTTTAAAGTTAGCAAAAATCTGATTAACCAACGTTGATTATACTTTTTCATCTGACTAAAACTAAGCCAGGTAGCCGCAAAAAGCACTCTCGTATAGGTCAGCCAAGATTATCGCACACAAATTTCGAATAAAAGAGACCAAAACACGCTGCTGAAGGTGCGGTTTAATAAACGAGCAGCATTTTCCTCCGATTGTTGTTCAACATTGTTGGGTTGCAGGTTGAGATGTGTAATTCCCAATCCGAGAGCCAAACAAAATCCTTTGTTCGAATATCTGTTGTGTAGCAAGTCGGAGCTCTGGAAATTTTGTTGCAGATAGTAGAGGTAGAATCTGTTTACTTCTCATGTGACAGGATGATGTTCGATGATGTACAGCGCAACGCAACGATGTTGCACTACGGGTTGAAATTAAAATGCTGCTCGTATTAGCACGACAGTAAGTATACTTGTCTGTTACACCAGGTGTTTTCAACACAGTGGAAACCAGTTCTCGCGAGATGTTAATGTTCACGTCTGGTTTATTTTGGTTGAGTTATCTCTCTGTCTCTACTGGTAAGTGTTGCAGATATGTCAGGTGCTCTCTTCCACGTACAAAGACAACATCTGCCATTGCGAACTCGAATTTATTTCAAAATATTCTAAAATGTTCTAAAACAGCTCAGTTGAATTCGTTTAGGAGTGTTTTTAGTGTGTACCAACGAGTTAATGTTTCCTTTCTTTGATCGGCAACTAAAACACAGAATATCCGGTTTTACTATATGGCTGACTAGTTTCGCGTGCTGTGATTGGTCAATTCCAGGTCCGTAAGTAGCCGTACGGACCTCTAGCTCTCGATCACTTTTTCAAAACCGGAATAACCAACAAAGCCATATAATAAACATCTTATTAGCCTCGTTTGCTCGGTCCGTTCGGCAAGTTATGGATTCTCGTTTTTTTTCCTTCCTTGTTTTTATGGCCCGTGCGCTTCACGCTTGGGCCATAAAAGGAAGGAAAAAACTCGGTCCATTACTTGCCGTACGAACCTCGCAATCGGCTAATAAGAGGTATGTATTTACCTTACACCGAATAATGAACAAGCGTTTCAAGCTTGAGAAGTGACTCTGCTTTCAATTTTCTAAACTGCAACACCAACAGCAGAGGCAGTACTCGCACTCAATCCAACATTCACATCAAATGAACGTTGGTCGAATGCCGTCAGGCGAGGAGGTGTCCCGTTTGTCGGTTCAATTGCTTGAAATGTTTAAGTTGATAGTTTTCTCCACTTCGGTCATAGTATCGTACTGGGGATAACCTTTAATTGTATTTCCATGTTACAGATAGTTTTCTCGTAACACAATTTTGGGAGTTAACTGACTTCAATCAACTAAGGGACTTTAGGAAAAGAAAGTTGCGAATTTCTCAAGTCTGATCTATGAAAATACTAAAGTGTCTGCCTTGTCATGTTACAGATTTTTGTTGATTTAGAACTTGTTTTAGATGAAGATTAATGGTATATAAAGTAAATTTTGCAAGAATTAAGTTAGTCTTGATGCGGAACTGAACACTTAACCGAATGATAAATCGCTCCCTCCCACCCGGCAAGACCTTCCTCACCCACCTATAGTATCGGAAAATACGTCTTCTGACAATGCTAAGTTGACACTCTTATGAGACTACCTTGTGCAGTTAGACGGAAGAAACAATTTACTACGCCGATACAACAGCATACGATTTCAGCAAAAAAAGAACTCAAAATGCTGTGGATCAGACCACGGCTGGTACTGAGTGGGCTTCATCAAAGAACTTACAATTGAGCTTGATGACTGATAGCAGCTCTAACTTACCTATTTATATATAAGAAATAAACTGCGATATTTCATAGTAGCTGCCCTCGCAAGCTAAATTATCATACAATATAATATTGTGTTTTATTTTATGGCTGACTGATTTCGCGCGCTGTGATTGGTCAATTTCAGGTCCGTAAGTAGCCGTACGGACCTCTAGGTCTTGATCACTTGTCAAAACGTCAAATGATTTCGTTCCTTTCCCGGAATAATCAACAAAGCCATATAACAAACATGTTATTGGCCTCGTTTGTTCGGTCCGCATGGCAAGTTATGGATCCTCGTTTTTTCCTTCCATGTTTTCTTGGCCCGCGCGCTTCGCGTTTGGGCCATAAAAGTAATGAAAAACCTCGATCCATAACTTGCCATACGGACCTCGCACTCGGCTAATAAGAGGTATATATCCTAAGAAGTTGTTCGATATTCAGCAGGAAAATCGTAGCGTGTGGGGCGGCCTTAACCTGAGTTGTTTGTTTGCTCAGCTGTTTACACAGTGTACAGCAAAATGAAATGTTTTATTATATTGTATTACTACTATTGATCCTGCTATTATTATACTTATTATTGCTAATATTGTTATTGTTATTGTCACTGTCAGTGTTATTGTTAATGTTGTGCCGCTGAGGGCCACTTGGAATCTGCTGTACCTTGCTACAGCGTAATTAATAAACACAGCGTCATGCACAAACGTTTGAACAAGAACAAGAAGACGACACAATAACCCTGCTGTCCGACAGGTTGCCCGACTGCTTGCATATGTTGGTACATAGACGACATAAACTGCGAAAATCGAAACTTCAGTGTAATACCGAGTGGTATAGCAAATGAAGCTTTTTCTTTGTGAGTTTCTTTTCATTGCCGTTTTTCTTTTTTCATGTTTTTACACCGCTTAATGATTTATTGCGATTTTTATCGCTCTCGTAAATTACAACCACTAAGGAAAGTTATTAGAGTTTTGCCTGCATACTCTGGTGCTACACAGTATCCCCTCTCCTTCCCACGCAGAAGTCAAGAAATCCGGGCTGGGGCTGAGAGTCCAGCTCGCGGTCGCGAGGAAAAAAAACTGCGTGGCCAAGATCCGTTTGTTGGAAAGGAGGTTAAACTTAACCCAGGGTTAGATGAAACATTAAGTTAAATTCTTTGTCTAGTAGCTCGAACAACCGCGCCCAGAGGGACAAGAAACTGGGAAGAGAATACCTATACTTTCTTTTTCACAAATGACTTCACTATTAGCTCACAGGTTTGTAAAAGAGATGAAAAAAGATCGCCGATTTTTGGTTAAAAGAACTCTACGTTAGTCAAGTTTTGCTTTCAACTGATTCATTAAACAAATAACCTATTGCTATTTTAAACGATATAATCATATTGCTCAAAGTTCACTTCAGTCCCATAACAGAACAGTAACACCCATTTCAGAATATAAAAAAACTAGTTAGCTGATAGAATTTTAACCATAAAAAATCATCGAAATTTATATAAAATAATTGATGTTTTCTCTCTGTTCAAGGCAGGTATAGCACAGTGATCATATCTGTAGGGAGTTAAAATATGTAAACATACCATGACGAAATAGTGAAAAAAGCCAACTAAAGGGACCGTTTTGTTGTTGGTTTTACTGCCAATTAGCTGACAACTCCTCGTCACAGTGCCCCCCCCCCCCCCTTCCTCTGCCCCATCCCACCTCTGTGTATCTTGTGCTGTTTTCTCTGTTATTATTCCCAACCAGCAATGTAATACATACTTGTATTAGCCCAGCAAGCTGGCGTGCTTCCTAGTTCAATGCCTGTTTGCGATTCATTTAAGCAGACGGGCGGGGCACAGGCGCCACTTTATGCCAGCCTCGTTCCTTAGAATACCGAGAGGACGCTGGGAACGAGATTGACAATACACCTGTTTCCTGTAGTACTACTCCCAAAGGACAACTTACTAGTTTCGTTTATGGTTATGTCTTGCAACTGAATGATCTGGCAACGAATTCGCTTTAAGGGCAAAAATTGTTCCAAATATGAACTGGTCTCACGCAGCGCAAGAGCTTGTTCGGGAGTGACCAAAACGGAAAACACGAGGTTGAAAGCCTTGAATTTACGTTAGGCAAAACTATGACAAACAAAATACCCTAAAATGTCCACTTGGTTGAACTTGCTCAATACAAATTATCAAATGCCCTTGAATGCTTTAAGAAACCTGGCCGGAAACCTGATGACCACGATAAAATATGGTGCATTTCGGAAATTGAGCAGACTCTATTGGCTGTGAGTTACATCATTATTCTACAGTATCTATTTTCTCAGTGGAAAAGGTTTAAATTTGTTTTAGCTATAAACCAAGCTTTGCATTTGCTATTTGTCAGTAAACAAATATATATTATGTTAAAAAAAAGTATGGGAAGACAAGTCAAAAACTTTGCAAAAATCCCGCTCAAATATCGTTAATGCAGACCCATTTATACAAATACAATACTATGGATAATGCCTACATTCATAATAATATAATTATGATTGTAACCTTAATCATAGTCATAATCCAGTTATAGATTTAAGTAATTTTATCTTAATAACAAAATAAAATAAATAAAAACAATAACAACAACAATAATAATTGAAATTGAAATAATAATGATAATAACGACAAAACAAATAACAAAATGATGATAGTTAAAATAGTTCTGACGAAAAAGGTTATTAAGATAATAACTACGATAACGGTAAAGTTGAATGGTCAATATAAATAACGATAATGCCTCTCCTGTGTTTTCTGAAAACTTTTCAGTTACTGTAAGTTAGCTGGATAGCTAAGGGTGCTTGTACAACTGGAGTTTTCTAATCGGAGTCATTAGTAGGTATCTAAAAGCATTCCCATGGTGTAATTTGAGAGTTTTGAAAAGCAAAACTGCTCGTCCTTAGACCCCGTCCACACTACACCGTTTTCAAACGAAAACGGTGCCGTTTTCCTCCGTTTTCAAAAAGATTCGTGTCTTCACTTATCGTTTCCGTATCGCTTTCGCCCGTCCACTCTACAACGCCAACGCGTATCCGTAATGAAAGCGCTCTAACACTTTATATTCTCTTATATTCTCCCTCCATTCTTCCTCAATTACTTTCCTCACGACAAAGTTGTCGCACCACGCTCAAGTTCGTCCTGGTCTTGTCCAGAACCATGTAGGTTTTGGGGTGTCTATAAAACGAAGACCCAAGACCCAAGACCCAAAAGCGAAGACCGAAGACCGAAGACCCCCCAAATCTAAAAAACGAAGACCGAAGAACGAAAACCTCCCAAATCTAAAAAACGAAGACCGAAGAACGAAAACCTCCCAAATCTAAAAAGCGAAGACCGAAGACCCCGCCAAATCTAAAAAGCGAAGACCGAAGACCCCGCTAAATCTAAAAAGCGAAGACCGAAGACCCCCCAAATCTAAAAAGCGAAGACCGAAGATCCCCCAAATCTAAAAAGCGAAGACCGAAGACCACCCGAAATCTAAAAAGCGAAGACCGAAGACCTCGCCAAATCTAAAAAGCGAAGACCGAAGACCCCGCCAGATCTAAAAAGCGAAGACTGAAGACCCCGCCAAATCTAAAAAGCGAAGACCGAAGATCCCCCCCAAATCTAAAAAGCGAAGACCCAAGTTAAAAGA
>JAOEJI010336765.1:0-10943 GCA_025448255.1 Umimayanthus chanpuru | reverse complement strand
GTATCGACTAGAAATCTGGCAACAAAAGTGGCAGATGGAATTCAACCCGACTAAGTGCAAGATTATATGCTTTTCAACCAAGCGAAATCCACCCACATGAGAATGTATTCTGCAGACAAATACTGGAACAAGTCGAATCTCACCCCTACCTAGGAGTTGTACTCGATCAGAAAATGAGATGGTCACCTCACATAAGAAGCGTTACATCCAAAGCAAACAGTGTCTTGGGACTGATCAAACGAAACCTGTGGAACTGTCCTAGTTCAGTGATGGAAGCCGCCTATGCGACTCTTGTAAAGGTGAAACTCCAGTGTGCTTCCACCGCATCGGATCCTTACTATAAGAAAGGCCAAGCATCCTTTGAACGGGTCCAAAGAAAGGCAGCCCGTTTTTGTACTGGACAATACGACTGAACGGTGAGTGTGACCAACATGCTGCAACACCTACAGTGGGACTCTCTTGAAAAATTGAGAAGGAATGCAAGACTGACAACAATGTATAAGATGTGCCACGGTCATCTTGAAGGCAACTGGAGTAATTACTTAATCCCCAACAATGAAAGGAGGACCCGAGGAAGCCATACTCTTAAATTTCAAATTCTGAATAGGGAACAAAGATATTTTTAGATACACATTTTTCCCTAGAACTATAATTGAATGGAACAAACTGCCCCAAGAAATTGTTTTATCCAGTTCTTTAGATTATTTTAAAACCCGACTCAAGTGTTTTAAAAATTAACGAGGCTAACCTCAGTTGGTATTTATTTTCCTTTAAAGTCTATCCTTAAATCTTTAACATGCATATTTTTATATATTTTTCCCCATATTATCTTACAGTTTGCGTGATGTCCCCTTGCGATTTTGCAAACTTAAATTATGCAAATGTAAATGTAAAAGACAAAATGATCAACTGAGTTGAATTATCTAATAATATACAGCCAGTTTCTGCTTTGCCATTCGATTTTTGTGTTTCCTTGACCGCTATCTTATTCTTATTGTCATTGTAAAATGGCAATAAAAGGGGTTGTGCTGTGTTACAATTTTCATAATCTGAGATGAGTAGACATGATAAAATCAAGCTGAGTTCATGTGAAGCTTCTAGAGACTGGATAGTAAATGTGTGTCTTCAAAATAAAGACTTATTTGTTTTCTTTTTTGGTAAGTTGTGTGAGGTTGTTATCGGCTTTACTATTAGAAGGAAGATATTTTGATAGTTCATGTGATATTTGTCTTCATTTAAATTTTGTAGCTAACAGACAACACAAGTCAAGCGCCGCGTGCCCTTGCAAGCAGATCGCTATTATTATTCTTAATGTCATTGCAAAATGGCAGTGAAAGGGGTTGTGTTGTTACAATTTTCAGAGCCTGAGATGAGTAGAAATGATAAAATCAAGCTGAGTTCGTGCGAAGCTTCAAGAGATCGGGTATAGAATGTGTATCTTCAAAATAAACAAGCATGCAACCAGCAAATAACGGAAGTTCCAATGACACTACACAGACCACAAATGACAATGTACAAACCACTGTTGACACAGTAATTCAGATCACTGACCCACGTACCAACTGTCGTTACCACAACACCATTCCATTCAAATCAAAGTGACACATGCATGTTCAAGCATGAAAAACCAAAATTGCCTGTCTTTGCCGGAGATGTACGAGAATATACAATTTTCCGATCGGACTTCAAACATGTGATTGAGGCCAAATACTCCAAAAGAGATGCAATCACACTGCTTCGCACGTGCTTGAAGGATAAGCCGCTAGAGCTCATTAAAGGAATTGGAACCGACTATGAAGCTGCCTGGGAATATTAGATTCAATTGCTGGGACCTACGATTTGTGTCAGACACTTTTACAACACTCTAAAGGAGGTTGGACTGCTGAGTGATATGGATAACAGCCATGTGTTATCGATCATTGAGCAGAAAATGAGCACTTTAACTTATCATATTTAAACCTTTATACAAGCTTTAAATTATGCTTGCAACACTTTCATTTCTTGTATTGAAGCAAAACTAGATGTGAGTATGCTACAAGACATTGTTTTATTGCAATTGAACTAAATGATACGAGGCAAATGCTTCTTGAATTGTACACTTTCTCAGTCTGTTTGTTGCCACTAGTGCAACGTTTTAGCGAGTAAAAAAGAATTGCAGAGACAAATCATCATTCCAGTTCATATCCGTCACCATCAATTGCAGAGAGGGAGTGTGTGACAAAATTGGAGAGCATGAGGTGTAAACGGAGACGGTACGTCAGTAAAAACCTAGATCTGCTGTTTATAAAAGGCACCTCTCAGATGACCGTGAACGTGACTACAGCATGCAAATTGTTTGGCAGTTTTGTCAAATCTGACTGTATTAGTACAAATAGAGTTCAGAACGTTGCAAATGCGTTTGACATTCTGATGAGGACAGCAGGCAAAACCTCACACTCTGAAAATGCGTTGCGAAGGGCAAGAACGAAGTTAACCTGTAAAATCATGATCTCTGCAAGTTATTTAAAGTATGTAGTAATGTAAAGCAATGTTTAATCTCGATGTGAATGTACGCGACAATCTGTTGATCAGAACGTCATTTTTTTGAATCCAGACCAACTGGGTGTCTGTTCATACCATGAAGCATGCCTTCTTAGTGCAGGAATTGTTTTGCGATGTTGGTGTTCACACATCGTCACATCACACACGTCGCAAAACAAAATATTTTAGTATTTTTTCATACTTCGCCAGTCACATGGCAAAGTTTTGTGAATTGTGTGAAGAAAAGATGCGCCATTAAATTTGTTGACCTTGGGTATACACTTTCCAGCACCCACAGCCATCCACAGGCCCGGATGTTCCCCTGGCTACAGCAAAGCCATTTATCAAATCACCTCTAAAAACAAGGCAAGCGTCAAAATGTGTCTTATGCAAAAGCTATAAAGCTAGTGTTAAAACCTACGTCTTAATCCTAACAAAATTGTGGAAAAACGCCAGCCCCGTAGAGAAGGAAAGGTTCAAAGGAAAAAAGTTCAAACCAATTATCTGAAGAGTCACCCTTGAATTAGAAGCATCAGACATTGCATCTGAACTCTCCAGAGCAAAGGAAGCCCTTTCTTCAGCTGAAAAGAGGCACCAGCAAATGAAAAACGACCGGCAGAAAGTCAAAGTCAAAGCTTCAAAAGAAGTAAACTAGAGGAGAAGAGTGCAGAAACAATAGAGCTGCAGCATAAGATGATGATTCTGGAAGAGAAGGTTGTTGAACTTGAGGAGCAGAGAAAGAAACCTAGGAATAAGGCAAACATACTCGTCAAATATGAGAATGACAGTAAGCTGTAATTATTACTACTTTTTGGATATAGCAGTTTTATCTTTGTGGCTGATGTTGATATTTAAATAATGGGTTAAAAATGAAAGAAATGTCAAACACAGTAAATACAGCTTGCTCATTTTGAACAAACAAAAGCATACAATATCATTGAAATTATTTAATTAACTTTACTTGTAGTCCAAGAGAATGTAATTAAATATCACAGGACTTGTTTTAGAACAAGAATATGTAATAGAACTAGTAGTATGCGCATTCAACAACAGACCAGTGACTAATCTAACACTTTTTTTGTTAGTTTATGATACTATAGTAAACCAAGTGCCAACTAGCAACATCTCTCCTTTGTTAGAAAGTTTTGCTACTCGTTTTGGGCTCAACTTGTCCAATGTGCAGTACAGAAGCACAGTTGAAGCAATGACTAGGGAACTTGATGGCATTGCAGAGTTACAGGCAGCTGAGGTCGGCATGGCAGAAGAAAACTGCACCCTTGGATTTGATGCCACCACACGGAAGGGTGTTCATGTGAACAGTGTCCATGTCATCACCAAATCTGCATGCTATTCAGTTGCTGTTGATGAACTGCCTGGCGGAACAGCAGCTGACTATCATCAGCACATCACTGACTCTGTAGATAATCTTGCTTCTGTTTATTGACACTTCATTGGTTCAGATTATTGTGGCACCAGAAACAATATTATTGGAAACATTTTGAACAGTCTCACTGATCGACGCGTTTTTAATCATGCAAAAATTGCTTTAGTAAATTCATCACGGAATAAGTCTCACGGAGTTAAACTGCCATCTACATACATTAGATGCTCTATTTACGAAAACAAGATCTGCCAAAAAAAAAAAACAACCAAGGAGAGGGGTCTTCTTGACAAAGCAATGAGCGAACTGTTTGGCAAAGACTGTGTTGCAGTAAATGTAGTACTTGTCTTTTACAAGCTGTGATACAAAGATGGGAAAGGTGATCCCAGTGGTTTTAAAATCTTTCTTGACAATTAATGACGGCCTGTCACTGGGATTAATCCGTAGGTATTGGGGCAATGGAATGCATGTGTTATGCCATACTACATACTGTTCATCATCATGACATTTTCAGAGGCGGTTTGAAAAGGGAACTTCTTGTGGTGGACTCACACTGCAAAGTTCTTTTCGAGTCCTTCAACACCACAGTTGCCCATGTCGAACTCAGGTTCTTGGCCTCCTGGGCAAGCTCTTAACAGGGCCATGGATGACGCATTTCTATACAAGCAACGAAGATCAAACTGATCACATTGAAGGGATCAGTGTTGTAAAAAAAAGTCTCATTTCAAGAATGGAGCAGCCACAGGACAAGATCTATGATGTACTGATTAAGGCTTATCTGGAAGAAGTTATGCAGTATGCAAAGTATTCTGATTGCAATTTGACAGACGTATTGATGCAGAAGAGATAATGGTTATGTTTAGTGCAGCCAAGAGGAGAGCCCCAAATGCGACAGTATAGTAGACTAGACATCATGTAAGATAGGATGGGATGAGTAAAGAAAGGAGATATTTGATTCTGGAAAAGGTGGTTCATTTGGGACCGAAGCAGAGGAAGAAGAGAAAGATGAAGCAGAAAGATTTGGTGGTAGAGCTGGTAAGGATGGAGACTGAGAAGCAGCAAGTAAGAGCCATGGGAGAAAAACACAAGTTGGAAAGAAGTTGAAGAGTATGGAGATGGACCAGTTGGAAGAAGAGTTCAGAGAAACTGGTTGTGAAGCGACGGAAAATCCGATGGATTTACCAAGCAGGAAAGCTGTTGGATGGGAGTTGCGTCCTGTTTCGGTTGAAGATGATGATTGGTGTGTAGCATATAATGGAAAGATTGTGCAGTTAAAGGGTAGAGCAAAAAAGACATATGCAGTGAAATATTGGTTGCCAGATGAAAATGAAGATGGTGTTGATGTATGAGCTAGGGAGCTAACTTAATTGCTGGTGACTTAGTACTGACTTAAGTGTGTTATTTTGCCATTGCAGCATATGCAAAATGATCTTGAATCACGATCTGACCAGATCAGGAGAAGATGGTGCCGCGGTTTGCTGTGTGTTTTACTGATGAGCAACCTAGCACCAGCGCATCCGATAGTCACACTAGTTGGATTGCCTGTGACAAATGCAGTTGAAGGATTCATGTGGAATGCCCTCCTGTCACCATTGCGGATTATCTGCAATGATTTTGCTGTTTCTGTGTGGGGTGATGTTGACGAAATAATAATTCTTTGAAACCATACATTTCATTCCCTTGGGAAATGGACTCAGCAAGAAAAAACGGCCACATGTACGTAAAAATGCTGTGCAGATTGCATGTTACGGAGATCCTCATGGTCATTCCACACGTTTTCTGGATAAGTGGCTTGGAAAAGAAGAGAGTTGAGAATCTACTGAGGATGGCTTTAGATGGAGCTGAACCTGAGGAATTTGACTCAGAGGTAGCCAAGTAACCAGGCATCTTTTTTTCGTTTTGGCCAGGCCGGAGGGGTGGATAAGGAATTGTGGGGGGAACAGAAAAACGGACACCAAGAAAAATACTGGTTTTGGTCTTCTGTGCATACTAATGGTATCAAAGATGGAAACTAACAGTTTATAACTGGAAACTAAGCAGACAGCTTTATCTCAAAACACGTGATTTTGTTAAGGATGGATACAAATTTATTCATAAACCAATGAAAGAGCAAGGTTAGTGACTGTTTGAGTTTTTGTTGTTGTGCTGAGTCGGCCGATGCTGTCCCGTGTCTTGTTGTGCTAAAGTCAGTTTAGCAAACCTTAGCAAACGTTTAGCAAAATGATTTTGCTACAACTTAGCAACTTTGCTACAGAAATTCTAAACGACAAGATTATAGCATTCTTTTAGCATGTTTTTAGCTGTAATTTTGAATGAAAATGTGTGTTCAGTGGTTTAGAAAATCTGTGGTTGCTTGATTCTTGAAACTGCTAAACTGTTTTCCTGTCAATTTTGACCATGAACTTCATCAGAGCAACATGTCATTATAATGAATAATATGAAATAAAACAGATATAACAATGCTCTGATTGGCTGGGGTGAAGTTTACACATCTGCATACAGCACACAAATGACGTCACAACACATGAGAATTATTGATTTTATAATTTCCAAAATGGAAAGATTTTCCTAAGTTTTTGTATTAGTTTGACTTAAGATTATAATTAATTGTGATTGAGAGAGGCAACATGCTTGTCACATACCAAACTGCCTTAAAATAGCAACTTTTGGCAACAAAAGTTGATGATGTGTCAATCACTGCTCGCAGTTTCTTCAGTTTACATTTGAAGTGAAGAAACAAATGTACAAAGGTCAACCAAGTGCGAAGAAACAAAATAATTCAGCCAGTTGAAGGAGAACAGGACTCAAAAACATATGAAAAGCTCATCGACAGTAAGAAGCAAAAAATCACCAAAAGTTTTTGAAGACTTCAGTTGAAGAGTTGAAATTCCTGTCAGGCTCGAGTAGCTGAGTGGTGAAACTATAAGTTTACACAAACACTTTGAATAGTGCAGTAATAATAAACTTTTTATTAGAATTTATCTCTGAAGGAGCCAGAGGCGAGATGCCTGAGTTCGTGCTGTAGACTTTGCTTCACTATAACATGTGCTTCGAACTGCTAAAGTTTTTGCAACAGATTTGCAAAGCTTTTCTGGAGGAGCACGAGAGGGAGGAAACTTCCACCCAAGTTGTAGGAGTTTAGTTTGGATGAATGTGCATCAGTCGAAGACAACAAGTCCAACTATCCCCAGAACTATCCCAACAATGGCTGGAACCATTAGTTGTTGGCATGCGTGTGATCTGCCAGATACTTATATGTTGAAGTCACTGGAATGGAGCCATTTGATGGCTGCATCGTCCAAGTCCTTCGGCCCTTGGGCTCCAGTATGAAGACTGAAGATTGGGCAGGCTTCCATTAGGTCAGAACCCCAACTATCGACCAATTTAAGAACAAGCTTTGGACCCACCTACACCGTGACTAAAGACACTTTTTTGACTAAATTATTTACCATTGAATTTTTACCTGTAACTTATTTTCTATTCACCATTACACCAATGTATACATGTAATATTATTATAGTCACACCAGCACCTTGCACTATCATATCCACACGAATTGTATGTAGAGACAGAGGTGGTATAATTGGAGGAAGAAGAATTGAATTGCACCACATGGACAAGAGTCAGTGTCTACCGTGCCAATGTTCTTGAAGTGGTTCATTTTTCCCCATCCTGTCCTCAGATGGTTCAGTCTGACCCATGCACCATGAGCCATTAGTGATGAGCTGGAGAAGGTGAAATCGCTACTGGACGGAAATGGAAGACGTGACACCCGGGTTGGGTAGCCAGTCTGTCAGCATTCACAAGAGCTAGAACTCATGCTAACTCGAGCCAATATTGAGCTTGCTCAAATTCAGTCAGGAACAAAACAGTGGGAAGAGAAATCCATGATGGCAGATCTCAAACCACAAGTGAATGCCAACGCGTGGGCTGAAGGTGTAACTACCAACTCGAAACCATTTCATTCTGCTCGGATTGTTGGATGAATTGGCCGATCCAGCACAGAACCTCCAAGCCAACCAGCTTTACCCTATAACCAGGTTCATTCACTATGATGACCTTTACCAATGATAGCAGTTTGCTGCAAGTGGGGCACACAAAGCCATTTCATCTACCGTATCAGCAGTTGCTTAATAAGCCTGACAACAACCTGCCAAGTTCAGGTAAACAAGTAAACAATTCAAACCCTACAACCAAACAAGACAAGGCTGCAACAATGGCATATCTTGTAAATTTGACCATGTATGCATTAAGCTACAGTGTCTGGGGGACAACCCACAGTGGAAAATCATTAACACCAACCAACCCCCCATGCCTGAATTCACACTTGCCAGTTGAACTATCGCCCAAATTTTCCACAGAACTAGTAACTGCTCCAGACAGTGCATTTATTTCAGCAGGTGTACAAGAAGGCTTTCACCTAATTCAGCAGAAACAAAACCTGACTTATTAATAAATAAATAAATAATTTAATTGTATTGCAAAATCTCACATGGCATTGAAAATCCGGTTGTCATGGCAACAGGTGATACCCTTGACAACTTTTTTTCTAGAATCTTGTTCTCCAATAAATTTTAGTAAAAGCGGTATTTTGTAGGTATTACTTAAACAGCAAGGAAATTCTCAAATTCTCTTTAATATAGAAGATTTCTGTACAAATTTGAACATACATATTGTCAAGAAGTTATCAGTCAATTTTGTTCCTCATTAATATCAAACAATGGATTAAGGCTATACAACTCCAACTATGCTTTTGTTTCATAACAAAATATTAGCCCTTTTCTGGTTTTACTATATAACAGTAAGAACATACACGTGATCAGAGAAGACACTTTGGGCTGCCAAACAGAAAACTAAATCGGGACATTAGGCCCCATAAAAAAAGTTTAGTTTATCATCCTATCCAGCTAAAAAATGACATGTAGGCAGGCAGATTTTTTAAAGTTTTTTATATTTTTCTTTTGTCTGTCCTTCTCTTGCTGCAGCATATTTTAAAGCAATAAAAATGAGTTTTCTCTTTGGATGGAAAAGAGAAAATAGTTTGTAATCCAGAAGCGGTAACTGTACTTAGTCCCTTTGGACCTAACCCGTTTATGTATGCCCGATTATCTTGTTGGGAAACTGTTCTTGTTTTTAATGTGCTGGAAAGAAATTATTTATTATCGTGATTCTTTTAGCACTGGTTCAGTTTATCTTTGATGATCAGTTATACTTCAACACCTTGAGAAACATCCAAGTTTAAATGGCTCAAAAGACGTGCTGCACAGTACAGTGTACATTGTTCCCTTTTAGCCCGCATCCCCAGGGGTAGTCGAGTTTTGGCCCACAAATGTCACGTCAGTTATCATCATATTGTCATGATTTTTAAATTTTATCTTGTCTTTGTTACCTCGGTACAACTTGAATGGATAAAAAGTTATCGAGTATTATAAACACTTTGTCAACACAATTATCAAATGTCCTCAGTAACTTCATTTGTGTTTTAAAATCTGGCAACTCTGTATGAGACTTCAGAACAGTTCAGAATGAAATTTGTTGGAGTGGAAACACAGGCAGATGTAGAGGTGCATTATTTATCTAGTGCAATAAAATCCAACTTCTATGCCTACAGCTGATTTCCCAATTTTTTAAAGAGATCGAATGCACCATACTGATCTGTGATCACTTCTAGTATGTAGACTGGAAATAAATGGGGTGTGTGCTTCCAGACCTCCAACCGCACATTGTGTTTCTGTTAATCTAATTGACGGTATAGGAACAGTCAATAAACTAAACAAAAATTTTGTTAATAGATAGGTTGGGAGAAAAGGCAATAATCTAAAGTATAAATCTTGCCAAATACTGTACTGAAATCTACATTTAGAAGTTGCCAATTCGAGATGCATTTAGTGTCCATAGTTGAATTCAAGATTCAATCCAACTATCAAGTAAACATTCAGTTCAATAATCCAGTTTGTAAATTTGTAAATACAACTTACCCAAATTTATAATATAATTCTCAAGGGGCATCTGTCATCAAAAATTAACTGCAACACATGATACTTTTGAGAATTCAAGAGCCAAGCTGCATGAAAAGCTTTGTCTGATCCAACATAAGCTCACGTCAAAGATGAACATGACTGTCTGACCCCATACAAACAGTGTCCCATGTTTGGCATATACTGGAACTTCGGGATATACTGTCACTTTGGCACTACTACAACGAACTGCTATACAACTGGGACCAGAGTCAGTAAAAACGCTAATAAAGACATGTGTTTACTACTTAGCCCCAAATACCCAGCAAATTGCGTTTTTTAAACTTTTAATTAATCATAACAACAGAAACTAATCCATATACTTCATTTTAATATGGATTCAAACAAATATAAAAAAAAAAAAATTTGATGCTGCCGGAATTTCAGACGCAGGGGCGATGATGATCGGAACTTTTTTTATGGGTACTTAGAAAAGGAATTCGAAAATCTTTGGTTCTTTGGTTGTAACTTACTCTGCATGAACGTTATCTGTAAAACAGGGTTCGTACATCTTCAGAAATTCAAAATCCAGGGTTTTCCAGGGCTTTTTTACCGTTTTTTCAGGGCTTTTCCAGGGCTCAGAATGAAAATATTGTTCACAATGAATTGTTTAAAACAACATTTAACAGTTAATGTAATCACTGTAAAGCAACAATGTGCTCCAAGTGTATCGTTTCAACACTAAGCAGTGGTTTCTAACACAAAAAGAAGTTTTGAAATGATACAAAAATCTACAATGTCGATTGTTACTTGTAATGAAACTCACCATTTCTCGAACTTATTCTTTCAATAAAGTTCTGTGAGATTTTCCAGGGCTTAATAAAAAAAATTCCAGGGATTTTCCAGGGGTTTCAAGGGATTTCCAGGGCTTCACAAATTTTCCAGGGTTTTCCAGGATTTCCAGGGCCTGTACGAACCCTGGCAAAAGTATTATATTGTAAGACCAGACTTTTTATATTCCTTGGTTTACGGCAATTTTTTTCAAAGATCAAATGTCGTGGGTCGGAATAAAAATAAAAATAAAA
>JAOEJI010336654.1:0-10944 GCA_025448255.1 Umimayanthus chanpuru | reverse complement strand
TCTGACTTGTTAACATCATCAACAACTTCCTTTCGTAAATACGGAAATACACGCAAAATACACGCCCGAATACACGAACTGTCATGAACGAATGTATGCTCTGCTCTGAGGCAAAACGACAGATGCCGGCTGATCATGTGATCATTTTGGCGGGAAAGACCACAAACTTGCTATCTCGCAACTAAGACTTTTACCCGAGCAACTGATTCTCCTTATTTCGGACTCCTCTTTTAACTTTAGAGAAAAAAATAATATGAAAGTCGGAAAAAACTGCTGAAAAATAGGAAAAAATAGGAATTTTTCAGAAAATAGGAAAAAATAGGACACTTGACACCCTGCTAGTGATACAGCGATTTAATTTTTTCGACTATCTCCATTAGTTTGCAGACAGATGCCTGGCAACAAGTTGCCTCCTTGAATGTTCCTCGGCAGCAGCTGGGAGTTGGCAGCATTGGTAACAGAATATTTGCAGTGGGCGGGTCAGATGGTTACGCTCGTCTTAGCACTGTGGAATGTTTCGACCTTGAAACAAATCGCTGGGTGTATACCAAATCTCTCAACACAAGTCGATCAGGCGTGGGGGTGGGTGTCCTAGGTGAGGCTCTCTATGCCCTGGGTGGGTATGATGGTCGCATGTGTCTCAAGACAGTCGAGAGATATGATCCACATGTGGATTGTTGGAGTTGCGTTGCACCCACAAATGTTACGAGGAGCTTTCCAGGTAGGAATGTTGTTTGAGATCAGATTTATGTTTTTATTAATTCGCTAAGAAAGCAATCCATGTACATTCCATTTGTTTGAATACAGTGTCTAAAGGAGTCAGCTCTTTAGGCCAAAACAAAATGGTCTGTAACAAGTGGTTCGCAATATTATCTGACTGACCTAAATTTTATCATTAAAGTTGCTGACTGTACAAGATTGTATTGCAGCTATACAGTTGCTATTTTTATGTTTCTCATAAATATTACGACTTAAGTCGATCGAAAGTGCATGGCCTACTTTGTTTGAAATGTAATATATGTAAGTAAACATGATTTTGTCACGTCAGATAATACAGTTTTATTGATTAATGAACAAAATGCTTTATAACCAAGGCCATGGTCATATAGTATTTACTTCTTCAAAGAGATTTCCATAAACAACTATTCAATAATCTACTCGCCAGGAACCACACACGTTGATTTTGGCCTAACCAAATCTTCTTGTACAGTGTTAAACTTGTGACAAAAATCCAAACGCCAGTCAACTCTTGTCCTCCTGAAAATTCTCAACTTTTGGATAATTTTTGAGAAAATATCTCTTAAAGGCAATCAGAAAGAAGTCATTCTAACTTGAGGTTTTCAACAGTTCACGAAGATAAGACAACATTGGCTTTTGCAAAATCATTGTTAGTAGGAAAACAGTTACGGTAAAATAATCTGATTGATCTTGGCTATTTAGATAAAACTAGTTGAAACATTTTTGCTCTGTTATAGGAGTAGCAGAACTTGGTGGCAGATTGTTTTTGATTGGTGGCAATGATGGTGTTGCATTCTTAAACTCATGCGAGTGCTACGATCCTCTCACAAACCGTTGGACTTCCCTTCCTCCCATGAGCCGACCCCGGGCAGGAATTGGTGCTGCAGCACTTGACGGGCTTTTGTATGTTGTGGGTGGGTTTGATGGTATCTCACGCCTTGACAATGTAGAAATGTTTGAACCGCGTATGAACAAATGGAAAGAAGTAGAGTCATTGAACTCTTGTCGAGATGGTGTCTGTGTGGCTACGTATGGATGCTGGGTGTATGCAGTTGGCGGCATTGATGGGCCGTCACATCTTAACACTGTCGAGGCTTATGACCCAACCACTGACTCTTGGGAAGAGATGGCACCAATGGCAACATGCCGAGCAGCAGCTGGTGTGGCTGTGTTATCGGCATTTTGAAGAATGCCAAGTTCATATTTATACAGAACCACCAACTAGTCAATATTCTCATCACCAGAGCACATACTGTACTTCAAAACCAGCTAGCCACTGAACAACCAAGGTGTATAGTGAATGGTCTTACTCTTTGCATTCCAAGCATATCATAAAAGCTCTGTTAGGCCTCGTCCACACTATGTCGGATAAATTTGAAAACGCAACTTCGAGAGCGAGAACGGAGCAAATATTTTGCGTCCACACATGAAAACGGATAAAATGTTCTGCGTCCACACTATAGCGTTTTTAGGTGGTTGTTTACATTCAATATTTGGCAGCTTTAGCTTAAAGAGGTTCTTTCTTAGCGTTCTAAAGTTTCCCACCGTTCATTAAGGACAACAATTTCGTTGCCAAAATTGTCCCACCACGCACTCGTTCTGCCAGGTCGAATCCAGAAGCTTCTGTTCTTGTAAGGCCGATAGCTGGCGTGGTGTTGCTCTTATAGTATCGTTATACTTGCCATTACTGCCCGAATATAATTATTCCTGGTGCGCTGGTGTAATAAAGCAATATTTCACTCGAAGAAAGCGATTAAAGAAGGTGATTATTGTCAACAACACAGAAAATATTGTGTTCTACGCCATGTTGAAGTGCTTCGGAAGGCAAATCACATGACAAAATGGCGTCAGCGTATTCGAAAAGTTGCGGATACAAAAAGTTCTCTGTCCACACTAATACAAAAAAGTTTCGTTTTCAAATTGTTCCACTCTGGAAAGCGTTTTCAAAAAGTTCCGTTTTCGCGGATCTTTTTATGCGGATACAAGCGTATTAGTGTGGGCGGAAGGCGTATCCGTAACAATAAAGTTGCGTTTTCAAATTTATCCGGCATAGTGTGGACGGGGCCTTAATCAAAGACTGGTTTAATCTCATGGCTCGGATCAGGGGGAGAGCTTTGAGATAGCATTTTGGGTGCTGTGAAATTCTGTGTGTGAAATAGAAGTTCTAATCTTCTTGCACCCCAAATCCAAAACTGTACAAGAAATGCAAATTTTGTTGAAAAAGTAACATTTAAACTGAACCCTGTAAAAATCATTCCATATCTCAGTAAATCCCAGATCTAACCCTAGAGATAAAGTGACATAATGACGAGTTACCCTCTCAGTAGTTCCTGAGATTGTAGGAATTTTAGGTGCTGATTGCACTGTTCCAAGTGGTAGAAACATTTATCATAACTAGCCATAGAAGTAGACTGCAAGCAGAACAGGTTGAAGGAAACAAGCCAAATAGTAACCAATGCAAATGTACAATTTAGAAAATTGGCGAGGGATGAAGGGGGGGGGGGGTGTAAATGGACAGAACCTTGGGAGAAGATTGTGGTGTGTTGTATATACTGTAAAGAGGGGTAGACAGAGGTTGCAAAATTAAGATGAACTAGTAGGAGCTGGATCAACAGACAGAGTTTATCAAGGGTTAGAGATACACAGGGCAGAGTATAACTTTTGAAAGAGTCGATGGAGAATGCAACTAGCAAATTACAGTTGGGAAGAACAATGCCTTGTTTTGAAACCCCACGTGAGATGTGTTGTACATAGTAATACTGATATTATAATGCTCTTGTGAGAAGAACATAAAATGTAAGTTTGTGTCTCTCATCTCTCACTGTACATCGAGAGCATAGGCTATAACTCTCCAGTCAGGTAGTTGTGCAGTTTTCTTGAGCATAGCTGATACATGTCATAGGTGGAGACAGCCCCAGTCCATAATCCAAAATAACTCTTTGAAATTAAATACACCATACTCAAAAAAATATGCATCTGTACTGTCAAACGAAATCAGTGAGAGACCCGTAAAAAAAGTGTGCCTTGTTTTCTTGGACTGATTAAGATGACCAAATATGGTTTGCTAACTGTGTGTGGCCCGTGGGTACAAAAATGGTACTCACATGCTCGATCTATTTAAAACTCGGTACATTCACACTTGTCGATCTTGTTTGATTATGTAGTAGTTGATTGAATTTTTAAGTAGCATTTCTTAGTTGTTACTTCTTTAGTGTCCACCACTTCAATTTCAAACATTTATGACATTCAAAAAAGATACCTGTCTGGTCCTGGATTGTCTTCAAACTCTGTTAGCACTGGGCGAAATCCACAACTATTTTATGTGGGGACGATTGATAGAATCAGTTCTTGAGTTGTCGAGTGTGCTAGAGAGGGACGGGGGAGCAGTTACACAAATATTGAACATATATTTTTAATTATATATTCTTATATCTTTATATTTTGGATCTTTGAATGGAAGCAACAATTTTTGTTTTCAATGGAAACAAAAATTGCGTGAAATAAAACAAATTTATCACAACAAAACTTATTTTGTATTGATAATTATATTGTACTTGTTTGGGCCGGAAGGGTTAACATACATGGAAATAGAGTAAATAATAATTATTCATTTGTCAATTCATGGCAAACAGCTTCATCATCCATCAATCGAGATGTTTTAAGAATTCTAGGTCACAGACTTTCCGCACCACTAGGAGGCTTTATATTGCAGGTGGTGGAGGGAAGTGATTGGATTCAACAAAGTATTCCTACAAATTTTAAAAAAACAGTGAGAGGTGATTAGTGCCCACGAGTCCTACGACAGTAATTTACCCACAGTCAGTTCACCCATTGCTAGTTCATTTGAGATTTTATTTGGACACTTCGAGTATCATCCGCACTCCTAAACTTCATGAAAATACATGTACATTACAATTGTGTTACAAAAGGAAATTGCTTTTTACACAGATCAGTGGCCTTTACTTTTTAGGTAAGAAAAAGTCATTAGAGTAGACTGCAAGCAGTCTCTTTCTGTTCCTCAGAATTGGTCGAGGCACAAAATCGAGAGGTGAAGCAGCGAGCGGGTCAGCGAGAGACTGCTAGCTGGGAAGATTGTGCCCTATCGCTACAGCAACAAAATAAAAAATTATGGTTGCCAACTCTACAGTGCCATTTTAAGGATTTTCAAGGACCGTACATAATTATACAAACCCTGAGCTCTGAATTCCGTGATTAAAGTGAAGTTTATACTAACTTTACAAATAAATATCACGATATTATTTTGAACAAACTACATGTCCATCTGTTCCTCTTCTTGCTCTTGTTGTCCACTTTGTTTCCCAGTAAGGGACGACGCATCAAAACAAACCTGACGACAATCAAGTGTGCGCAAATTCACAAGAATGCTTGTCTTGCTTTCTGAAAACTCTGGCACCATAACAAGTAGAACTCTTTGGCCACTGTTACCTGAAAAGAGACAATTTTTTGTTGACATTACAATAGGTATATGTTTTAGATTTCATCATAAATTAATGTTTGTAAACAGTGATAGTACTAAACACTGCCAAATGAGGCAGTAAAGGACATAAAGCTTCGTAAAGTGAAGTTACGCCCGAACAAACCTTCAATAACTTTTGCTTGAAATTTCGGTTGATTTGCAACAAAGTATATATGTGGGCACTTGTCCAGTATGAATGGGTCCTTATCATAATATGGATAGCAACCTTGGAAAAAGAAAAGAGAAAATCCTTAGTACAGGTTAATTTGATGAATAAAAATTAAATTATTTAAACATTTATAATAATAATAATAATAATAAATATTATTAGAAGTTAAAATAATTCCAGCATGTAATATCAATAATAACAACAATAATTGCACTTAGCAGAATTACGATTCATCTGTAGAGTTCGGTGCAAGAATGTTTCAGGTGACAATTTTAAATCATCCTTTAAAAAACCTCGAGATTCTCCACCTTTATGTAATGCTGTAGTGGCCACTGGAATCATATTATGTAGCCAACATATTATTCTTGCAATCCGAACTGAGAATTGACTGTCAAAGAACCTCATTCCAAAATGGCAAGAGAAGCCTATAATCTCTGCTAGGAGTAAACACACCCACCCCCAACCCTTCCCCCCTTCCTGGACTGGGAGGGAAGAAAGTGACCTGAAAATCATCCTGTTATGTAAGATAGGCCTGGGGAGACAGCATAGCAGTTAAAAAATTTAGAAATTTCCAATCGTCTGAAATCATTTGGTGTTGCGAACACGTCATACACATTAAATTCTATGTCTGAGATACGTATTTATTCGCCAAGCTCTCGTACAGTAGTCACAGCATGTATTTTCTTAAGCTTAGTTTTCGTTTTCGGACGGAAGCTTGGTGAGTAATTTTCAGCCTTTTATACATTTGCGTTGTTACTAGTGTTTGAATTTCAATTTAAGTTAGTCTTGTACATTTGTTTAGATATTACTTACATAGTTGTACCTTATTATTTGACTATCACTGACTCTTGTTTACATAATCGTCGTTTGCAATTGTGTTTCAAGCGTGAAACAGAACTTTTGTACCAAGTACAAAGTCAAGCCCGACACTCGTCATTCATCAGAAACTCGAAATATAAAACGTTTTGCCCGTTTGAACTTTGAAGAACATTTTTGGTCGTTTTAACTTTAAACATTTTCTGGAACACTTGGGCTGTTTTTGCGCTGACCTCCAGTTATGCTGAACCTTGTGTGAAATTTAACTTGCTTTCAAAAGAATTATATCCAGGAGTTTTTAACGGCACATATTAAATAAATTTTAATCTTAGGGTCTCTTATCTGTGAGTCATAGTATTCAAGGGAGTAAACTGTGTCACTAAGTATTATAAAATATTAATTCTTCAAAAAATATTTCAAAAAAGTCATTGGTAGACACGCCAATCTTGTAATCATGATAGTTACCTAAATACTGTAATTTTTCGAATAAGATCAACAATAATAATACCCGAATTGATATTTTCAAAAAAATCATTGTTACTTTAAATTCCTAAATACAAAGACCCTTGAGAGATTTTCCAGGTTTTCCTCAATGTAGATACGCCAATCTTGATATCATGATAGTTACCCAAATAATTCTTCAAATAAGATTAATAATAATAATTTCCAAATTGATACTTTTCAAAAAAAATCACTGTTACTTTAAATTACTAATATCCAAATAATTCTTCAAATAAGATTTATAATAATAATATCCAAATTGATATTTTCTCAAAAAATCATGTTACTTTAAATTCCTAGCTACAAAGCTCCTTGAGGGATTTTCCAGGTTTTCCCCAATGTAGACACGCCAATCTTGTACTCATGATAGTTACCCAATGTGTCTGGTGCCGTTGGGGCCAGGTGGCTCCAAAGTAATGTATTTTCCATGATTTCCATTCGGTCTTCCTGCGATGACACCCTGTATACGTCATTAATATTCTGACCTGCTGTACCCACAACCCTGTTAATTAAAGTAAAGAGAAGCAATTTAATCTGGACTGTTACAAAGATACACCACGCCTTCTGATTGGTTCTTGAGCTGTTTGTATCCCTCATAATGCCCACAGGCATTACAGCATATTGTTAATGACCTGTGTGCATGCATAAAAGCAGGTGTACGTGCATTTGCACGGTGTTATTGTCTAGAAAACACGCCACATAATGAAATACTTATTATTAAACCATAAACTTCAGTCTTTACGGGAAATATTAAACTTCAGCCTTGATGCACTAACCCAGCAACAGGGTTCGAAATTCATTTTCAACAACCAGGGCAAAATTTAGCTCCTGGCCACCCTGAGAAAGCAGCTATCCGGGGCTATTTGGTGCATTCCTGGGGCTATTATTGTTAATGTACATTTTCGCAAATTTTACCACTGTATTGGTTGGTATCTTAAACATTACTGCTTCAAACACCAGAGAAGTAGTTTGCAATAATGAACATTCATAATTTTCATGATCTTCTTCGAGTTTCAAGAATTGAACAAAAATTCAAAGTGCACTGGTCAACTTGCAAATAAATGCTCAGGTCAACAACAAAAGCAAGTACCAATAATGAGCTTTTATACATCCCTAAATGAACAAAAACTGTGAACAAATCTCTGGAGAAAACAAAGAAATAAAGACACGATAACTGTGAAATTTAATTTTGCTAGAATTTTAGTTTAACACAACTCTAAAAAAATTCTCGTAGCAACGCCTCTTTAATAATCTAACAAAACAGTCAAGGCTGATAATCAGATGCCAAAGACTGCAATTTAGTCTAGCTGAAGCTCAGATTGAACACAGTTCAACTTGTATTTGCTTTAATCCGAGATCAATGAATTCAGGTAGGTGCTCTTCCACCTGCTCTTCATCAGGTACATACAATAAGGAGAACATGCTCTTGCTGTGGCAGGTTCTGGGTTCGCTGGGTCGATCTGGAATCTAGCCTACGTGATGTGAGATGTCTGTGCAGACAAGATCCACCTTTCCACAACCATTTCTTCCGTGCTGTCAGTGCCAGCTCTGTCGGAGGTCTCAGAAGATCTGGATGTTTTTGAGTGAAACTTTGACTGTGTTATGCCAAAATCAAGCAGCATTGTTCACTCAAGCAGCTGAACTCCACAAGTTGTAGCGATTGTCAAAAGGCTGTGTGCTGTGTTTCCTCGTGCCTGCGATATTTGTGACCAGTTGACGCTCAAAAATATAGTGGTACTTCATATTAGCAGCATCTTAAGGTTCTTATAATACCCGAGTTTCGGTGTTCTCGATTCAAATGTTTGTCTTCGCAGTTCACGTTCTCACTCTCGTTTCTGTTCCATTTATTCAGTCACGATCAAAAACAAATCAAAAACATGGAATCAAGAAGCATTTGCAAGGATTTCGAAAACTTAGCAATACTGTTGTTCTTCAAGTTGGGGTGATTTTTAGCCCTCACTATCAGCATTTTCTCCGTCACTTGGCGCAATTGAGGCTGAACTTGGCGCAAATAGCGCCGTAGCGCCGGGGAATTTCGAACCCTGCAGCAATTGCTCGGTCAATACACCAATGATATAATTGCATTATAAGTGATCATGGTAATGCCTATGAAGCTAAATTCTAACCATACTCAGGACTTCATTTGGTTACAGCTATACAAAATACTGCAACTGGTCAAAAACTAAAGCTTGGTTCACACCAGTGATGGAAGCTGAAGTGGAGATGGAAGCGGAGACAGAAGTATCCTTAAGTTCTAGTGTGAACCTTGAAAACGGAGGTGGAAGCACAAGCAGATGTTAGACAGAAGCAGAGAAAGAAAGGACCGTTCCTTTTTCTTTCGTCGCCTCTTCTGCTTCTGTCAAGCTTACATCGCAAACTTCCAAGTGTGAACCAGTACTGATGGAAGTGCAAGCAGAAACAGAAGGATGAACCATCTCTGTCTCTGCTTCCATCACTGGCGTGAACCAAGCTTAAACAGTTACCAGGAAGAGAACAAGGAAAAAAGACTTTCCTATCGGCTGGATCCATGATTTTTAATAGGGTTCAGAATGACCTCTATTAGGTTGGATTGACTGTTGCATTTAACAACCCTAACCCTCCCAGGATCCACCAAAACTGCTGACGTACCTTAAACCTCCTACAAGTGCTTCATATGGATTAGTTACACCCTGAACTGTTGGATATACTCCAGCCTGGGGGAACATACAGTGGTGAAGTGGCTGCTGCGGCAAGGTATGATTTGCAGGATCAAACTGTCCAGGCATTACATCCACTGGGATACTCATCTGTATGAGAAAAAAGGCAAAAAATGAAGCCAATAGGTTGTGAGAGATCTTATAAATTCCAATACACTTAAAATGGGTTTTACATAATTTTATTTAGATTGAGCCGTTTGAAATAGAACAAACAGATTTGGAAGTTTTAACTGACCAGTCTTGGGCAGAATTTCACGGTTTATGTTGCATTAGCACCCGGGTTAACATCAGTGTGGATCTAGCAATTTGCTTTGTTTTAAAGAGTTATGTCAATGGATCTAAAACTTACCCCTAGCTGTAGAAGAAGGTCGTCCAAACTCTTAATGGCCTCCACACTTCCTGCAACTGTTTTCTTCATGAGGTATTTTGCCTACAAAAATTATATTATTAGCTAAAGAGCTTATTATTTTGTACATTATTTCAATGCCGTAATAACAGGTATACACGTATACACGTAAACACGTACTGTCACAGTCAAATTTAATGCAACAACATTACTAAGCACTGTACATAGCTCAGTTTTTGCTTGTTTCGAATCTTTCTCCCCCTAAAAAGTTTCTTTAATTTTTGGTATTTACAACTTCATACATGAACTTCAATCCATAGTTGATGAGTTGTGCAAAAAAAAATGTTGAATTTAAATCTACCAGCTAGTACATGTATATGTTGAGGGGGCTCAATGCAATGGTAACAGGTCTTGGTGAGGTTTAGCAAGTGTCACCAATGTTCTCAGAAATGCCGAGTAATGCCTACCATCAGACTATAGGCTCTGCCACTGAAGTTGCATGTCATCATAGCCCCTGGGAATGCTTCGGCAGCCGAGTGACGGCAGTGTGAGGCGAGCATTTGGTGCCTCTAAATAAATGAAATCTGTGGCTAAGGGAAGGAAAACCCTCACAGAAAACCCTAGCCCTCCAAGTTGGGGGTTGGGTGTGGGGCTAGCAACCCCAACCCATAAAAAAATTTCGTGCTACAGAAACGAATCAACCTGTTCAATCAGATTACCGCAAGAGACAACAAATGATGCCTAAAACACCGATGAAACTGTTCTCACCAAAAGCATGTGTGAAGGTTGGGCAGTGGAATATTAGGACCATGCATGAAACAGGGAAGTGCGCACAAGTGGTACCTGAGATGCAGAGATTCAACATGAACATTCTAGGTATCAGCGAAATGTAGCGGAACGGATGTGGTAAGATGGCAGCTGCTACAGGTGAGGAAATCCTTTACTCAGGGAAATCAGATGAAGTTGATCATCATGAGCAGGGAGTTGGGCTTATTTTATCAAGATGAGCAAATAACAGCCCAATGGAATGGGAGCCCATCTCAGCTAGAATCATAACCGCAAAATTCAGTTCCAAATCGCGCAACGTGACTCTTATTCAGTGCTATGCACCAACTAATTCAAATGAAGAGACAAAACAGGGCCGTACCAATAATATTTTGAGCAGGGGGGCAGTGCTGATATAGTTTCTCTTATTTCTGGG
>JAOEJI010336543.1:0-10944 GCA_025448255.1 Umimayanthus chanpuru | reverse complement strand
AGGAGGGCTAAGCTGAACTATATATATATATATATATATATATATAAGTTGATTAAAGTTCAGCTTAGCCCTCCTGACTGAGCAGCTCTGTTTGCTGCTTTGTTCACTTCATCTTCGATCATAGTCTTCATGATTGGCGTTAATGTCAATCAGCAATTGGTTATTAGTCTTGCCAAAGTTTTTGTTCAAGTTTATTTGGCAAGTTTGCGTCAATGCAATGAATATTTGTGCTGTTTGGCTTGTTTGAGACACTGAGAGACACTGAATCACAACAGAGATGTGCAAGTGCTTCCTACCGCACTCCACAATTCAGCAATCAAGGGATGGCGATTCGAAGTCCGTAAAAATATTAGTGTTGGAACCTAACCAAATTCAAACATACACACTTTGTATGAAATTGACCGCGAATAAAAAGGAATCAATAAACAGTAATATCCGCAGCACGTGCATAAACGATACATCAATGCAATTTCTAGTGCTGAAGTAGGACAACACACCAACAAATACATCTCCCGAACATTGTCAGTTTTGTTCATGATTGACTAACCCACTCTGTAATCTTGGCATTACAAAAAATGATTGTCATCAGCGAACACAACACAGCCAACCTATTGCCACTATCATAAAAAACCTTTGGAGAAATTTTTTCTAATTGACTTTTTCTGTTTGCTAAAACTTGGTTAAGCTCCTATCTCACAAGTGGTCAACAAACAGTTAATTACCATTGATAATGCAACTTCAATTCCTGTAAATATCTCCTGTGGCGTCCCTCAAGGATCAGTCCAAGGACCAATTCTCTTCTGGCTATATATTAATGACTTCCACTGCTGCTCTGATTTTTTTGATTTTCATTTATTTGCTGATGATACAAATTTATTTTGTAACCACAAAAATCCTCTGCTACTTAAAAGTAAATATTAATAATAAACTTACTAATGTTAATTTTTTGCTTTGTGCTAACAATATGGAAAAATCAAGCTTTGTCATTTTTCACCCCCAACAAAGAAAAGGATTGTCAAATTTTGATTTGATGCAAATTGAAAAGCAATTAAGGCAAGATCAGTACATCAAATACCTTGGTGTCCTGATCGACTCAAACCTAAACTGGAAACCTCACATTTCTAGTATTGTAAAAAATAATCACGAGAAGTATGGGAATACTGTCTAAGTTACGATACTATGTCTATATCAATATTCTCATCAATCTCAATTGTTCATTAATTTATCCTTTATTGACCTATGGAATTATTGTTTGGGGTAACACGTATCCTACCACACTTCAACTTTTATATATATCACAGAAAGAAGTAATGCCAATTATCACATTCTCCAGATTTGATGAGCACTAAACTCTGTTGTTTAAGTTATTAATTATTGTCAAGTTATGTGATCTTGTTCAATTACACATTTCAATTTTTATGTTCAAATTTCACAACAATTTGTTGCCCTCTTGTTTTGATGCTTTTATATTACACTAGAAAATGTTCATAATTATAATTCTAGAGCTGTAGCAAATCAACCATATTACTTGCCTCGGCCAAGAACTAATTATGCACTGTTCAATATTTGTTTTCATGGACCAAAAATGTGGAACTCTCTTGCAAAATATATAAAATCATCCTCTTTGAAGGGTTTTAAAGATTATCTAAAAAATGAACTTCTAAGTAAGTACTAATCTTGCTTTCTATGATTCCTATTCCTAAGTTCAAATATAATTATAGTACATTTCTTTTTCCTTCATTCCTTCATGTGGTTTATCTGCTGCTTTATTTGTTAGCCATATATTTTTGTTCCATGTTGTACCTGTGCCTGCTATGTGTGCGTGTGTGTGTGTGTGTGTGTGTGTGTGTTTCCGGACCAAGTATTTTAAATTAATTCAATGCAATTTGGCTCCAAGTACTTTAGCTTTATAGTTATTTTTGGAAACTAAACCCTTTAGTAATTTTTCTATTTATACATGTATCTCAATCTATATACTATAAATACGATCAAAAGGGTAAATAAATAAAATTGTTGTTTCCCACTCAAATAAAATGCAGACATATATCTCAAAATATCTTCCTCCTATCAGTAAAGCCGATAACATCCACACACGAACCACAGTACAAAACAACCAAGAACTGCTTATTTTCAAGACACACATTTTCTAAAAGCATGGCATAAAATGGTTCTGATTTCACCCCAACTGAAAACATTACAAAACTGCACGGCTCGTTTTACAGCTATTTTGCAATCATAATAAAAATAAGATCTGTTCAGCTTTTACAAACTCAAGAAATTTCCTGTTTATTATTGGGGAATACAACTCAAAGTCTTATCTTAATTCCTTACAAAATCACTTAAGTTAAATATTCAATTTTGTAAACATTAAAATGCTGCTTACCCAGAACAAATGCTTTCGTTTGGACTCGCTTCACATTGGAAAAATATATTATTTCTAGAAACATAGACCTGCATGCTTTTCTGAAGATAAATATGATTCCGGCCAGTCGACTGAATCTTGGCTCGTACATACTAGCAGATGGCATCCTAATTACCATGGGTAAACAAAGATTAAACTCACCCATTCAACAAATCACTCTATAAAAAAATCATGAAAAAGTTCAACTATCCAAAATTATTTCTTCTACAGCCCAAATCGCAGTGAAAACGGTGGTGCAATACAGCGCTTAGCGAATTCCTGAAAGCGAAGCACTGGATCTTTTGCAGACTTTCGAAATACTTTTCTTTTCAAAGCTTCAAACTGTTTTAGGTTTTTAAAGCAACCATCGATAAGTATAGTATTCTATTCAAAAGTAAAGAAAAACGAAAAAATTTATGAAAGAAAAAAAGAAAAAATGAAGTTCGAAACTTCTCTACCGGAAATCGAGCTCGAGGTAGCTGATTGTAAGTCCGATCGCCTATAGCTAACCACTACGCTACCGAGAAGCCCACGCAAATTGATCTCGCGTAATTCATGCGCTACACGAGAAAAAATAAATAAAAATAAGAACGGGGCCGAAACCTCAACTCGGTGCATACGGCCCGAGTAACAATGTACATTAATGTTAAAGCAACCTATTTGCAAAACTATTGGTAAAGACCTCTAGATAATTCGCTTGTTAATTTCAATACTTTTCATCTAATTACTTTTTTGTTGACAATAAAGCTTAGGTTTTCGAAAACTGTTGCATGGGCTGTGAAAAGAATTGCAGAGATGGTAATTCCAGTCTTGACTGCGACTATTAAGTGGCTAAATACTATTTACGATTTAACCATCCTTTGTTTTATTAGATGAAACAGCTTCCCCTTGGATTAGTTGGAGCATTTAAACTATATCAAAAGAACAAGAAGGCTCCACAGAGACATCAAAGTTACGATTTCACCATTCGTGAGACATTACGAACGCCGATTCAAAGGCGCGAGGCGCGAAGAGGGTCTGGAGGCATGCAGCTCAAACAGATTTCAAAAAATGAAAGGCAAACAACGCATGGTGGTGAATTTCAGCGACAAAATACTTGCACTTAAGGTTTGTACCATCCAGAATAAACTCATTCTGTTTGTCATGTGCTTGATCCTTTCCGCAAGGAGTCTTGGGACTCAAAATTGATTAACAACTGCATATTTAGTCTTTTATCATGTTAAAAATGCCACTGATGATCAACCAGAACCAATATACGGATTATGGCAAACGTAAACTTACTTTATTTGATCTGCTTTTAGGATTATTACAGTATGCGTAGAATTTGCCCTGCACTGCGAGAGATACTGACGGCCCTCAAAGGTGTGTGTTTCATAGTGCCTTTTGCGCGAGTCTTGAGTTATCTCTGACAATATTTTGTGTGATGAACTGAAGTTTTCTAATGTAGAGCAATTTCATTTAACCAGTAAAGCAGTCCCATGAAACTCTGACCCTCCAATTAAACTGTGCCAAAAAAATCAGGAACCTCCTCTTGGCGTTTTCCTCGCACGCAGCGCGAGATGTTCAACAAAGACAAAAGGCACCTATAGCACAGATGTGACAAATCGATAGGCTTGGGAAAACACGGTTTGTTTTTGTATCGCTGGGATCAACAGCACAGCCAGAGTGGAAAGAAACATCAGCAGTTTTGTTTTAGAACCATGTTGGTCATGTGAAAGACAACTCGCGAAGGTTGCTTTATTTATTTTATCTCATAATTCATTATTCATTTTCCAGTTTTTGATTATTCGTCATTCCCAAAGGCAAATGCTCCATTTTCATTTTTGTTTCCATTTGGTCATCGGTTTTCATTATTCATCTGCAACCCCCGATTATGAGATTATTGCGTATGTTGCGAACGATGGCAGCGAAAAGCTCTCACTGCAACGCCAACTCCAAGCATTGGGTTTCACATGTGCCGAATGTAATGCTATTGAGTCGATGATGGTTTTACTTTGGCACATTGGCATAAGATTCATACATGAATTGAAACGGGCCTAACTGAAATCTACTGTATTTGTGAAATCACTGATATTAAAATCGCGTGGTTTCACAACCTAGAGCTTGGTAGTGTTTCAGCTTTGCATCAAAACTAAATTCAAATCCCGATTCAAATCGCAATTTTGGAAAGCTGTCAATAATTCGTAGCAATTTAAAGATACCATTCTACTAATTTTAAACACGATTTGTGTACTTTATTTTGAAAAAGAAAAGCTTACCCTAAAAACAAACACTTGAGAAGAGGAAATACGTCAACTGACGTATCTATGACGTCATAACCAAGAACAAAACCTAACTAAAAAAACACAGGAAAACTAGTTTTGAAAAAAACTGTTTTTTCTGCGTTGGCGTGTAAGCTGAATACTGATTTGATCAACAAAGGTTAATATGTTATGTTTTTCGCCTGTGGAGTTTGATATGTAGCTGACGTTTCGAGCGTTAGCCCTTCGTCGGCGAAAAACATACCATACCTACCTTTGCTGATCAAACCCGTGTTTAAAAAATACAACTTGTCACAGTCAGTAATTGTGCCAAGTTTCGTTAGATAAGGGTTAATTATAAAGAAATTACAATGGGGGAGAAAATGCCCCCCCCCAAGATCCTACACAAACAAAATAGCTCGGGTAAGATTTGTTAATTTGTATTTAGTTTTGTTTACACAGCCTCCATTTTAACCAGCCTAGCTAAATTGGATCCGCCTGTTTAGATATAGCTAATAATAAATAAATAAATGAATAAATGAACAAATGAACAAATGGACAGATGAACACTGATGAACAAATGAATAAATGAATATTTAGCTTACCTTGCCGAAGCAGAAAAAAAGCAATTTCTAAAACTAATCTTCCAGTGTCTGCTTGTCTGACTGTCTGTGTCTATCATATTACAATTGACTATCAACACATTATAATAAATAGCGATGACAATGATTTTAAATTATGAAATAAACATTTTTTTCAGTCTTGATTAACTGTTCCATTAGCCAACCAGTTGGACTAAAAAATAAACAGAACTGTATTTACTTTGTGCTTCTGGAAATTGATTAACTACGTACTAAGTATTAATTAATTAATTGATTAAGTGATAAATTTTTATTATGCTAAAATGAAACGCGTGTAAAAGATAGAGCTCCCTGGTGACAAGAATAATAGTTATAAAGATAATGATGAAGATAATCAATAAGTTAAAACGATAATAATAATAATAATAACAAATGAAACAAAAATGCTTATAATAATAATAATATTAGTATAATAATACTGATAATGATAGTAACAAGTAACAATAACGGGGCTGCGCTGAGAATCAGGATGTTTCACTGTAAATAATATACCAAAGAAAAAAATGACTGGAACGATATATTTTTGTCAAATGGTTTCGATACTCATCTAAACATCGCAAGCAGAAATCATTATAACAAAACTGCTGGAGAAAATATTCACTTACTTGTACCAGGAGATGGAATAACCTTTGCAAAGCTTCAGATCCACTATGAATTCAAACAACTAATAGTCTGGAAATCAGAACTTTGTTCTCCTCTTTTTCCTTGACAGACTTGTTTGTTCTTTCCACTTTGATTGACTGAAAGAGTTGACATTTGCACCAGCTTTTGTAGGGTTCGCCACTTACGAAAAGCATTCTTATTGGTTAAAAGTGCTTAAATTGGTAATCACGTGCTCCTGTGATTGACGTGTTGTCATTTTATACCAGTTTTTCTTGTCATTGAAACCAGTCGAGCCGGCAAAAACAGGTTTTGGCGACTACTGACAAACGCTGACTGTGCACCAACATAAGGCAAGGAATTAGGAAGGTGACGGCACACCCCTTTCGAGTCCCAACTGCCATGCACACGTACATACACACTTCGTTTCATAAACCTTTGTTGTACATATCTATTCAGTCTTAGATCCAAAATTGTTTTCATTAGAAGTTACACCAATATGCAACTCTATTGCATTAAACAGACTAACCGTATAAAGTGAATTGGATTAAAAACACATATAAAACGAAAAATGATTATAGTAGAATTATCAGAATCTCAGAACAAACTTACGCCAAAGGCCATGACGAAAATAATGAAATGAGTTTTACTAGTTGATTTTCAGCATCCTAGAAAGATGTAGCAAGTTTAAGGGTGGAGTTACTTACAGTAAATGCGAAATAACTGTAAAAGAAACTGTGATATATTACGGCTAAAACAAATTTTAACTTAATCATAGACATGCTGTTGCCTCCTAAGAGAGCAATAAAGTACAACGACCACCTTGTAAAGCTTGGACTTCTGCAAGTTTCAGGCTCCTCACCGGCTTTCTGATATAAATACAAATATCTTCTATTCTTCTTCAGATATCGCACTCGCTTGTATAACTTTCCTCTAAATAACTTTGTTAAACCAAAAAACCAAAATGTGATCAACCGGCTCGAACTCTTCTTTTGACATGGCTGTCTCCCTATATGCAGAACCATCCAAACTATTCCAGAACTCTTTAACCACATCCCGAGACTCTGGAACCTTCTACCATCTTCTTATCCGTAGTAGCAACTCTTATAATACATTCAAATCATCCCTCCGTCTAAGCAGTTCAAAATGCACTCTTTTTTATTTGACACCGACAACACATACAATGTGTACATGAAATCTGTCTGTCCTAAATGTTTCTCTTCAGGTGACATCCTTCCGAGTCTCACCAACAGGTGTTGCTTGTAAGTTCGTCTGTCGTTTGTAGCAGTTAGTCCGAGCTTTAAATATTGAGAACTTTTATTGCTTCAGTTGATAATTATTTGTTTAAACTCGTTTTGTTTTGTTTCCTTGTTCCGTTTCATTATGTTGTAACTTTTCCTATCATTTTGGATGCATGGCCAGTTTGGAGCCTAGCTCTGCTGTTTGCCTCCTTGTCATTCATGATGAAAGTAGGATTCATTTCGATTGTCTCATAACTCAACACGCGTCTCTTTTTACATCATTTTAGCAGATACAATATAAATACAATGCAAATACCTTTTGCTTATTGTAATCCAACCTTGTTGATGATGTAGAGTCGACAACAGAACTACTAGTTCATACGTCATTTATCAGTCTGTGGTTCAAGCAGAAGCAAGCTTTAACATATACATATATATATATATGAAAAAAGTGTTCACCTTTTTAGCTTCATGCTGTCCCTTTCAATGTTTGTATAAGAGTAATGATTTCAGTTGACAAGAATTCGCTTCGCTAAAATCACATTAATAGAGCAACAACCGTACAAAAAGTTATTAAATGCGTCGGTTAACGTTTAGTATTATTACCAGTGAATATCTACACAAAATATTATCCGTTTAACATGATGAGATGCATTTTTTTTTTAACCTTTCTTTGCTTTGAATTATAAAATGCAAGAAATTCCTCGTTGAGCCAGTGCAGGTCAGTAAAGCTCAAACACTTCAAAACCTCTGTTGGCTACACCGCTTATATTCTTTGTACTTACTTGTGGTAATTTGTATAACACTGTTTGAACGATCCACCCTTGTCTTAGGTATCTCCAAAATTGAAAACGCTGAATTTATAAACGCTAGGTTACATCACTTCAAGCAGCGTGATCCTTCTTCAAACTTCTCTTTTCTTGCCTATTCGTTTTCCAATCAGAAAACAACTAGAGTGAATTGGGAGCTTGCCTCCGATCGATCCGTCTCATTAAACAGTTAGTCTCGGTCAAAGTTAAGGCAATTCAATGCCCTGAGTATTTAAATAAGTATTAAAACGTTCCTTTACCCAATACTAAACTTTTTAATTTCAACGTAAGGTGGCGTTCTTTGCCAAGTAGGCACCAAGGTTGTGACACCAACGGTGGATTCTATTGATTCTAGCAAGACAATGAGAACTCTTTCTTTTTCGATATATACAGCACAACACAACCCAAATAGTCTATAACAAAATTCCAAGTCGCTTTCGTTTTTCGGGGAGTTGTCTCATTCCTGACTCACTCAATTTTGACGCAGCAGTGAACCAGAAGCGCATTTCTAGTTCCGTTAACAAACTCATAAAGGTAGCACAGAAGATCTCTCAGCGACACAGAGAGTGATGGCCTTTGACTGTATCACTAAACAAAAACAATTCCTTAAGACTTTTATTCAATAATTGAACATACTATTTCAAAAAGAAAAACTCGAATGATAAGGCCTTGTATTCCGCCGGCTCCGAACTTCGTTCTATATCATCAACACAACCCAAGTTCACTCTATAACGAAACCCAAGTTCCTCTCGTGAAGTATCACAACTTAGACACATGCAATACATTACAATATAACCCAACTGCACTCCATAAAAACACTCAAGTCACATTCGTCTTTCGGGAGCTGCCATGAAACATTCATTCTACATTCACTAGTTTGTATACAAAAACTAGACATAAAAAATAGAACTGGAGGTATCTAGTAACAGTGATATCCCTTGGAAAGATCACCAAACAAAAACAATTCCTTGAAGAAAAACAACACAAACTCTTTCTTTAAGTATTGCATATATTATTGAAGAAAAGCAGCAAATTGTAGGGCCGTGTTGTTCGTTGGCTTCTCGACAATACACGCAGCCACAACGCAACTACACTCCATAACGAAAACCACAAGTCCGTCCCTTCGATGCAGTTTTCATTTACTTACTTATTTGTCACACTTCAGTTCCCTTTTTTGCCAAACAAAAGCATTCCTGGAGGTAATACAATACAACCGACTCTTTTTTAATAATTGGATGTAATTTTGAAACCAAAGAGCAGCGAATGCTATGACCGTGTAGTCTGCCTGATCGTCCATGATACACGCAAATTTGGCTTGTGCGACATTACCAAACGTCACTCTAAACGAGAAACCCAAGTCGCTTTCGGGAAGTTGTCATTAGTTACCTATTGTCACTCACTCAATTTTTTATGCAGCAGTGTTTCGAAGTACCGTTAGCAAACAGAGAGACTCATGTCCTTTCCATGGATCACTAAACAATAGCCGTTCCTTAAAACAAGATAATGCAAACCAATCTGTGATAATTGAACATACTATTTTAAAATGAAAACGCACGTATGGTATGGCCTTGTATTTCGCCGGCTCCTCTATCATACATACATAGAACTGCGACATATTCATATTTAGTGAACTTTACATCCATGCTTCAACATTACCTGACATTTTAAATCTTTTTATAAACTTTGTTTTACTTGCACTAAAACCAAAGCTTGCTTGTCCACTCACACCTGCATTTGAAGATCTGCAGTGATAGCTCCACTCTTTGTAGATATGACTCAACACAACCTAACTACACTCTTTAGCGAACCAAGCTCCTTTTGCGAAATGTCATGAAATACTCATTCACTCACTTATTTTTCACCGAGATATTCTAGTCTTACTTTTTCTAAACAAAATCATTTCTGGCAGTGAACCAACATCAACTAGTACTTTCTTTGACATTTGATTATAATATTGAAGAAGGACATAAAATACTATGGTGTTGTAGCCCGCTGGCTCCTCCATGATTCGCACAACTTTGACACATACAGTACAACCCAACTGCACTCCATAACAAAAATTCCAAGTCATTTTCTTCCTTCACGCAGCTGTCGTGAGCTACTCATTCTTCATCCACTAGTTTTTTATACAGCAGAAAACTAAAGTGTAAAATAGAACTGGAGGTATCTGTAGATAAAGCGATGCCGTTTGCCGTTTGGATAGATCGCTAAACAAAAGTAATTCCTTAAAACAAGTCAATGCAAACTTTTCTTGATAATTGATTATACTATTTTAAACAGAAATACCTCGAATGGTATGGCCTTGAGTTCCGCCGGCTCTGAATTTCGACAAAATCAACACAACACAACTTCATTCTATAGCGAAACTAAGTTCCTCACGCGAAGTGTCATGAACACTCATTCATTCACTTATTTGTCAAACGAGATATCTCCAATTCTACCTTTTACTAAACAAAACCAATTCTAACAGTGAAACAATACAACGACCGGAGTTTTTTTTTAGCATTTGATCATAATAACGAAGAAGAACATAAAGTACTATGGCGTTGTAGCTCGCTGACTCCTCCATGATTCGCACAACTTCGACACATACAATACAATATAGTGGTTTAAATGTAGTAGGCTGAAGTGCTCATATAAAATTCCCAAATAATACCTTCTGAGCGAGAACATACAATACAACCCAACTGCACTCCATAATTAAAACCCCAAGTCACTTTTGTCTTTCGGAGAGATGTCATGAAATACTCATTCTTCATTCACTAGCTTTGCACCAGACGTGTAAAATAGAACTGGAGGCATCTAGTAACAGCGATACGCTTTGGATGGATCGCCAAACAAAAATAATTTCTTGAAGGAACACAATAAGAACTCTTTCTTTATTTTTTACAAAAGTATAGTCCGTTGGCTTCTCCATGATACACGCAGCTACAACCCAACTACACTCCATAACGAAAACTCCAAAGTCCGACCCTTCGGGCCAGTTGTCATTTACTTACTTATTTGTCAGTG
>JAOEJI010336432.1:0-10945 GCA_025448255.1 Umimayanthus chanpuru | reverse complement strand
TTGAAAATAGCAAAATCGTGCATTTTAAGACCTAAAAAATACAACTTTAAAATTTTTTTGGCAAATTTGAGTTGTGACTATGTTTTATAAACATCAAGAAAAATAAAAAAATGCAAAAATAATTTTTGTTTCAGTGGCACTTTAAGTAAATAAATAAATAAGATTACATTTTATTCTCTGCAAATAATGTTATTGAGAATTGGATACTAGCTACCTACAGTAACCATAAGGGCTAATATCTAGGCAGCCAGAATTATTATCATGACATATTATTGTCATGACATATTATTATCATGACATATTATTATCATTATAAGTGGAAGGTTGTCTACAGAAACATAGAAATGCACACACAAACATTTTGAAGCAAAGAGCAATTAGAGCAGGCTAAGCCAAACAAGAACAAGCAAGTGAGCAAGTAAGCAAGTAATTATACTGTGACATTGAATTGGTGGATTTTGATCTTGTCAAACTGCTATTTGCAGATCTATGTGTACAATAGTGGGAAGGCTGGCGACATTGGAAGTCCTTTTGGGTACCTCAAAGCAAGTTCTAACCTTCAAAGTGTTAACTTGTTTGTCATGCCATACAACTACCCTGTTATCATTCCATTACTGGGTAAGATCTCACTGACATAGTTAGAACTACACTGTAGAACCATTATTAGTTTTAACTATCATTCTATTACCATACTTGCTAAGATCTGATATAGTTATAACTAGAACAGTTAATATACCGGTAACTATCATTCTATTACTGGGTAAAATATATGACATAGTTATGACTAGAATCATTGTTGTAACTATCCTTCCATTACCGTACTTGGTAAGATATGTATACAAGTAGCTGGAGAGCGGTCATCGTAATTAAGTCATTTCAGTGCTCAGTGAAATGTTATATAATTAGAAATAACTAAATCTGTGATCAACTTGGACAAGATCTTTGGGTGCATAACTACTCTGTTATCACCCAACAGTAAGATTCTATTACTAGGTAGTTAAATCATTGACCGGTTGATAAGTGTTAAGTGAGGGTAGCTGTGGCCATTAGTGTGCATTCTTGCAATTTGTGGCATGAGGCAAATCTCTTTAAATATTTAAGATAGATCCCTGGTGGAGTGAATTTAATTGGAAGCAGACAGTGGAGTAGGTGGTCAAAATAAGTAGTAAATCACTGCCTCTTGGTCTTTTAAGGAATTAGTTCTTTCAAGGAGGTCCTTTAGGCCCATGGCTGGGGGGGAGGTGGTGCTTTTTGGGGGGAGGGGGTTTGTTTGGGTTACATTCACACCCTATATATAGCCCACTGCCTATGTACCTGATGTGTACCAGTAACAAATGTTGTCACTCCAATGCAATTGCAATAAGACCTGATTTGTCCTGGAACTATTAAATTTCTTTCATGATGTTGAATTAAGTATAATAACTAATTTTTGTATTATTTAAAATAATAGTAATTAAATTATGTGTAAGTACTTTGCTTACTATATATCCTATTAATTATTTTGCAGATGATTTAGTGAAGGTGCATAAAATAAAACCAACACAAAAGTGGAAACACAGTTTTGAAAACTACCTCGCAAACATGCCAAGTTACTATGCTGGGGTAAGTGGATATTAGAGCACTAACTTATCACATTTAAACCTATAGATATTTTCTTTAACAACTTTCAAGCCTAACAAATATCTAAAAGAAAACATAAGAAAAAAACAACTTGGGAAAATACATACTTAGGTGGCTTTTGGGCTTATTAATTTTTTTTGTGCATATTGATATTTGAGCATTAGGGAAATACAAACTGTTTGTATGTTTATTTTTAAATGTCTTGACCTCTAACCAGGGTTCAAGTGCCTCTTTGAGTTGCTGGACAGTCCTGGAATTTCACTTTCTTATTTAGTGGAAACTCCTGGAAAAGAAGTGGAATTTTAAACCGACTCTTGGAGAACTCCCAGAAAACTGAAATGATGTTATTCCAGAACTTTTATAATCATTCTTTGATTTTCCCATTATATGTTTCTAATATTTGAATTATTAGAATCACTTATTTATTTCTGACTGTAGCCAAGCAAATGTCTATAAAATATTGTTCCATTTGGTGTGATTTCAAAATACTCCTGGAAATGAAAACTTCATACACTTGGATGATTTTAGTGCTGCTGAGATACTAGAAGGTAAATCTGCAGCAACTGCATGGTCACCAGTGGGATATACCTAAAAATAATGTGTGCAAATCTACAATCTTTTGTAACTCCATCAATTGAGATTAATCAAAGAGTCTTGGAAAACATATAAAAAGTTCTCAATAATTGACCACTTTCATAATGTGCCCAAGTGACTGCAAATTAAACCTTTGATTCAAGGTGCCAGAAAGGCGAAAATACAGCAAATGCACAATTCAAACAAGGAGCTTGACCTCAAAGTTCTTGAAGTATTGTTTCTGGCCTCTGGGGCATATTATGAAGTGGTCTATACTCTTGGAAAGTCCTGGATTTTCAAAACTGTGAAGATGCACAAATCCTGTCTAACATGCCTTTGTTCCATTGTACAGCCACTGCGCAGTGCTCTTCGTCGCATGGGAATTCCTCCCACATTTGTCCCTGACCACTTGGATGGCTCTTTGAGCTACACAGTGCAAAACTACCTGAAGAAAGTCAAGCAACAGGGTAAAATTGAAGCCGAGAGACTGGTCAACCTTGTTGGGAAGAGTTCAACTAGAGACTCTAACAACAGGCCGATACTGAGGTATGGAACGTTAGACCATTCGCAACAGTTGGATCACTGCTAGCCAATTTCCATCCAAATTCTGTTAACTCTTGCCATTAATACCACCATTTCAAACACGTCACCTGGTCTTCTACTTTTGACCCTCCCAGTCTCAAACATGCCATATCAGACATGACATATTGCATCATTCTACAGTTTCTTGCAAACTGGTTGGGAGAAATTTGTTTTTCATCTTTGATAAATTATTGTGTATGATCATTGTGCTTTATTCTCATTGCCAAACAACATATTTTGTGTGGATAATGTAATTGCGACTGATAAACTTGATAAAGTTGCTGGGCCAGATTGGATGTCTGACATGTTATGGTTTCAACAAGTCAGTTGGACAAAAAATATAAAAAAAGTTCACTGCAATCCAACACTGATAACTAAGACAAGTGTTTAGATATTTGACTTTCAACCAGTTGATCCTATGAGAACCTTCTCCCCTGAAGAGTTTCTAGTTTCGGCTCTTACACTTCTTTAAAAAACTTGACCTACTATGTATGAAACTCCCTTTCCCCTGAAATTTCTAACTTGAGCCCATACATTCCTTAAAAAAACCTTTTATTTTCTTTTTTGTTTTTTTACTTAAAAACTTGCCTATGAGACACTCTCCTTCGCTCCTAAGAATTTCTAGTTTTCTCTGTTGTGGTGGTACATGTACATGTATTATTGTTTGCTGAAACTATGCAAAGACTATCATGCAGCCAATGACATTTTGTGACATGTTTTAGGAGTGGGAACTGAAATTTATCAGATGAGAACTACATTGTAAAAAGAGCTAATTACAACAGACTGGCATTGCATGCTTTTGTATCACAATGTATTACTAACAATAAAACTAGTGTGTGACTTAGACCATTTTCAATTAATTGAAGATCGTCTCAATTTCTTTTTCAACATGTTAGTATCAGCAGTCTGCAGTTGATTGGGGAAGGGAACAGTACAAGTGTTTCACTTAACAGTGATGCTCGGCAGAAAGCAAAGTGAGTTGTGTTGTACTTAATACTGATAATTACAACAACTGTTGGTACAATACAGCTGCAATAACTATGGTCAGTAGCAGTTAACTGGCTACATGTAAAACAAACGATGTAACTACAGGTTAATTCCAGGAAATAAAATTGAACCATTTCTAACCAACATTATTTTCTCCAAAATATATTTAAAAAGCTATTTCTGATTGTCTGCTTCTTTGCAAATGACCTAGACTTCAAAGCTTTGGCTAATATTGTTAAAGTACTGCTATTAACAATATTTTGTAAGTCCTCATAAAAGTCCCTGTTCGTAATTATTCTCTTCCAGTGACAAAGGAAATGTAGATGCAGGTTTGCCACCAGTTCTGGATAGC
This sequence comes from Umimayanthus chanpuru, assembly GCA_025448255.1. Taxonomy (NCBI): domain Eukaryota; kingdom Metazoa; phylum Cnidaria; class Anthozoa; order Zoantharia; family Parazoanthidae; genus Umimayanthus; species Umimayanthus chanpuru. Next base: position 6,831 of record JAOEJI010336432.1, on the reverse strand, counting down.
AAAGAGGTGAGTTAGTTTTGCTGTCAGCAGTTTTGGTCCACTACTCACTACAGCATTCTTGCCCACAATTGCAGTGTAAAATCGAAAGTAGGAATTCTGTATGAAGTCAAATTGCCAGTGAACAGGGCTAGTGCAAACAGAACCATTCTTCAGGCCAGGATTAAAAAATCTGGAAATGTGTTCATTTACAAGATTATTCTTTCTTTAATGGAACTTAAAATTACATGTCAAAGGACTCTCACAAGTATGAAATGTTGTTTCTGAAGAGTATTAGTTATGTATGGCAAAGTGTACATTTCATTTTTAAAAATGTTTTAAGACTGTTTTACTCTTAGTAAGTTTAGCCAGTTTTTCTTGTCTCAGTTTGCTTTTTCAATCCTTGCATAAGTCAGGTTTGGTTTTAAGGGTAAATTCAGGGCATTGGAAGGTCAACTTTAATGTATTAAAAACAACAACAATGAAATTTGATACAATCGTGTTTAGTTATTTACTTTGTTTTACTTAATGCTAGTGAGTTTTCACAATTGCAACACTTTGTTCTGTGCATTTATTGTCAATAACTATTTAACCTGAGATTCAATCCATTTAAAAGTTACCATGGTTGACGTTTTAATGTAAAATTTTGCCAAAGCAGGGAATTAAGACGCAGAGTTACAAGAATCCATTTGACATCAGCCGTAAAGAACTGCTTGATCAGTTATCAAGAATGAGGATAAACTTTTTCCACAACTCTGCAACAACAACGAGACTACAGGATGAAGGTGAGAATTGTAAAAGGACAGACGTCATTATTCTTATGTTCCAGTGTGTACATTTGTTAATACAGCCATTTTTATGTGAATACTGTAAGTATTGCTTATAATGACACAAGGTATGAGTCATTGCAAAGAAAACCATGACATGTATCTACATGACTTTAGTACAGACCATTATCTTTATAATTATTACTGAACAATAAAAAGTTATTTTAGTTTCCCTTGACAATGGAGCCAAGATGTCACTGAAATGTCGGGTTTTATCGTTAGTTTTTGCCAGTATATGTTTATCCAAATCACTGTTGATTAATAAAAAATTGGTTGTTTTTTTAATTAATAATTGCTTTTATATATAAAACTCTTTTAAAAGTTTCTAAAAAATATTCTTCATAATGAGTAAAACTCACATCAAGACCATTGAAGCAAAAGGCCAGAAATTCATGTCAATAATTTGTCTGTACTTAAATAACCAGTTAAAACTTCTGTGTAAGTAACTTATTTAAGCAGTACTAGTAGCAAAACCTAGCCCTAACAAGTCCTTTAAGAATACAATAGACTCTCAGTAACTCAAACCATCGATAACACGTATTTCCCGCTTACTTGGCCCAAATTCATTCTCTTGTTAAGTCCTTTTCTCACTTATTTACTTTCGATAAAGTGAACCCCTGTTAATTTAAAACTTTTTTTGTTTCCAATGAAGATCTGTGTTATCAGGAGTCAACATTGTAGGTTTAACTGTATACTTGTGTGGTTACAGATTCCCGTCACAGTATTGCTATCTCTCAAATGGGGAACTTTCAGGAGGTACTCAAGCAGATGAATCCGCTGAGAGAATTGGATCCTGGACAAAACAGAGCACACATGTTTGGGAACCCATTCAAATTAGCAAAGGATCAGGTACACTCAGTTTGCACCAACAATTACAAATTAAGTGAAAAATAAATCTATTACAGGTGCAGCTAATCCTGGCACTGATATAGCTGAAAAGATATTTCAAGACATAACTTGAAAGACTCAGTGCCTCGTACTGACTATTTGAAAAGCAGTTTCAGCTATAGTCGTGTAGTGCAAATGTATTTTGGAACAGCCTCCCCTCCAGTTTGCAGTATGCAGCAGCTCCAAGTAGTTTTTGCAACACCTTGTTCCTCACCAATCTTTAAAAACTAGATAATATAAAGTAACATACATAACCATCTATTTGCTCATGTTTCATGGGAAGCAAGTTTTGTTCTTCATCAGTCTTTAAAAACTAGATAATAATTATATAGTTTACATGCATTATAACTATCTATTCGCGTGTTATTCTAATATAAATTTTATTATTGACAATTTTAGATCATTCAATACATAAGAGTTTGATATGTAAATAGATGTTTTATCTGATGAACTGACCATTATTTAACTTAAGGTACTGAATTTAATTGAATTGTTTGTGTGTGAATCTAGATGGTACTTCCCTCCCCCCTCTCCCCTTGCCACCTGGGAGAGTTAGTTGTTTTGTTCAGGTGTTCAATTTTTTCACCAAATGGAATACTCACTGGTATTTTGGGCAGGGTTGTTCCATGCAGCCTTCAAATCCACACCCAATTTCAGACGCAAGAAAGCCTTTTTCATGCCCTATTTCAGATCAAACTGAATTTATCGTGCCTTAATTTGGACAAAATTTTGAAGCAGTGAAAAGAGAACTTTTTGGGCCATGGATTCTTCGCAAAACTATTATAATATATTAGTACTTTTCCACACCAATCAGGAAAGTGAAAGTTACCCTATTCCAGACACCGACACACCCATTTCCCAACTGAGTAGATCATGCTCATTAAGACACAAGGTTAACAGTTTCTTGCATTGTCTTACATTGCTTGTGATTATTCTGTTTTCTGTCTTCCAACAGCAAGTAATGATTGATGAGGCAGATGTAAATGAAGCCATTGCTGGTCCCCAGCAGAAGAAAGTTCGACCGATGTCGCCTAGGGACATTGGTCGAATTAGGCGAAAACGTCTGGACAGTCCTATCCTGGGGAAACGTTCGCCTGGGGCAGTGGTTAGCCCCCCGCCCACTCCACCTCCGGCATCACCACAGCAGGCAAACAAATTACCTGCTCAAAACAAGACAGTTCAGCAGTTGGCTGGAAAAATAAACAATGTTGTCCAGTTAGGAGAAAATAACAGGAAGCGAAAGTTACCTGAGGAAGTTAATGACAGGACTGTTGATGTTAAAAACAAATCACCAAAAACACAGAAACATATTAATCCTCAGCTTAAAAAGCTGCAATTACTTCATCAGAACAAGCAGGCGCAGTTGAACAGACTACAGAACACAACAGCTGTTTCAGGGAAGAATGCAACGTCACTGAACAGTTTTGCCAAATCTGACAGCGCGGCAGAAAACATTTCTTCAATTTTGCGGAAGGCAATAACTTCGCAAGATAAACCTGAGAGTAAGAAAGAATTGTACCAGAACAATGTTGGAGCAGGGAAAAGTAGACGATTCAGTACTGTGTTGTCAGAAAGTTCAGAATCAGAGCTTATTGACATGGATGGTTATTCAACTGTTAGAAAGAGGAGATTACAGTCCAAGTCCCTGTCACCAAGTGCCAGTCTTAAGAGAGCATGGCAGGAGGACAATATCAGGTTACGAACTGTTGTGTTTAAAGAAATCAGGAGAGCTGGAATAAGTGAGTACACTAAACAATGTTAAACTTTCCGTGCCATGTTTTAACATTTAACATGTAAAATTCCATTGAAATCCCCAACTCTTCAGACAAATCAGAGTTTTTCTTAATGCAGGTACACAGATAGATTGTAGTCTTTCCCAATGGTTTTTCATACTCTTTTCCCAGACTGACAGTAAATCAAATCTATACCTGCCAACTGTCCTGAGACAGTCCTGATTTTTGACTTTCAAAACCTCCAATTTTCTAGAATTTCAGCCAGCAAATATTCTCGTTTTTAAAATAATATTTAAGACATACATCAGTATTTTTCTAGGTCTTTTCTGCAAATTGAGAAGAATTTTCCTCCGTCGATCCGAACCATACATATTAATGGCTCATGGATTTCAGTGTGGAGTGCAGTGCTGGGTTTGATGGGAAACTTTGTCTGTGGCTAGTGGGGGCGGGGTGGGGAGTGGTTCAAGCAATGATAAAGGTGTTCTCATTTTAAAATGTTGGCAGGTATGCGAGTCTCTACTTACGGTAAGTCCTTTAAGAGCGAATAGTTTGTGCTGTACCTGGTTTGGTAAGTCAGGTATCTTTTTACCCAGGCTTAAGAAAAACACTGCAATAAAGTGCCCTTCTCTCTTTTTGGATTGGAACTACCTTTTTTTAGTTGAAAACCTCTTTCAACTTTGTAAATATAATGAGGACTTATAATTGTTATTAATTTTATATTTTCCAAGCTGCTCTAAACAGTGATAATTTATTAATTCTCTTTTAGATTTTTTCTTAAATTAGTATTTTTTTGAACACTGCACAAGCAAAACAATTTTAATGTCAAATTTGGCTCGTTACTGTATAGTAATAATAAATTATTGTAATTAATTTTCAACTATGACAGGTGATGACCAAATATTAAATCAACTGGAAGCTGTGAAGGGCACCAGGGAAATGCAGTGTGAGTTTGTCAGGGAGATTCTGGATGAAGCCAATTTATTCAAGAAGGGAACACTTGTTGAGAGTCTGAAGAGACATCTTGTGAGACTTGAGAGCATGAGCTCCTCGTCAGTTATACAGGCAAACTACCACAAGAGATAACAGAGCCAACTGCGTCGATACTTTCAGAGTTCTGTTATTACTACTGGTTGCATCAACCACAAGATAATATTTTCCATGCTGTTGGTATAATCTTATTAGTTGTGAACTTGACTTTCCGTTGTGTACATACATGTATGCAACAACCGCAAGACCCTACACTGAAAGAGGCCCAGAGAGGGAAAAAGTTTCTGGTTATTGGATTGCAAATTTTTGCAGAGTTTTGCTACTAATTGTACAATAAAATGAAATAATATTAAACTCTGGCCATTACGTATTGCTGTTTTTTGAAAATCAAAGCTTTATACTGCATGTAGTAACTAAATCAGTGGCAAGGGAGAGTCCAGACACAAAACTATGTTTTAGTTTGGGTATCTACAGGTGTATTTCTTTGAAGATGTCATAGGCAATTATAGTAAGACACACCTGTTAATATTTGACCCGTAGAGTTTAGTCCCAGGGCCCCCACTCGAGGATTGGCATGGCGGGATGGTCGATGGCTTGAGGGATTTTTTTGGGTCTGTGATTTACCCCGAGATTTTTTGGGTTGCCAAGAAAGGCCAGGACTTTTTTTGGGTATTGTTATCTGGAGCAATGCTTAGCATAAATTATTTTGACTGAAATGATCTCGAGCTAAAGATTGTCGTCCTCTTCAAGTGGTGGGTACGAAGGTGCTCTTATAATTCATGATCTGATAAAGTAAATAGTCGGTCTATGATTAAGTGACCCGACACTAAACATATATATGGATATACTTGTGCAAAAATATTGGCTTAGGGATTTTTTTGGGTATACCAAAAAAGTGGGTACTTTTTGGGTGGCAGGTTTTTAAGGCAGGGATCTTTTCAGGTATAAAATATGAACATTCGGACCTCCCCCCTGTTGCTGTTAAGAAACATAAACCTACAGTTAACAATTTCCCGAAATGAACAAAAGATAATCAAGAATCAGTTTGTTGCTAAATATTTTTGAATAATGTTTTGTGTGCGAGTACTGCTGTAACAGTTTCAAACTAAAATGTTGAAGTGTCTTTTCAAGAGTTCTCATCTTTCCACTTCAGGCTCAACAAGATGACTAACACTGTTCATAATTCCATATAACAACTAACGAGCACCATGTGTTTGGGATAGTTATACTTCGTCGGAGTGTTGACAGGTTTCATTTAAATTTAACCGGCTTGCTCATAGCCTGCGAGGCAGACGAAAATAACCTCGAATGATTTCGCAATTAAAACGTGCAGCCTTTTTGGGACTTTCTGGCGTTTTAAAATAACATGGAGCGCCTGAGAAGCTCTAATTTGTTCTGTTTTTTGTTACTCTTGCTCGTTCTTGTCCGAAGAGCATTATTGTAGTTTATATAACCTTTCCACCGTGGCAATTGACGATGTTTGTTTGTCGCCGTGCCGTGGGTTATGGTCGAAAAGTTACGAAGTACACAGAGAACTCCCAGACGTGCACTCATGGGCTTTTCCAGGCCTCAAGGTGCTGGTCACCCATTTAATACAGTATTGTATGGAAGTACAGAAATCTACCGAGAGTCTCTCGTTCGATCTCAGGTCCAAATCATGTAGAATGAGAAGACCGACACATTAAAAAGTCTATCCTGCTGTTTCACGGATCGAAACTTATCAAAATACATCGAATTAAGTATACGTTGTTTCAGTCAATTTAGAAACAATAAGAATACAGCAAGGTTCGGGCCGAGTTAGGCTGTTAATACAGCCCCTTGTTTAACGAATGCTGCACAGTTTACAAAGTGCAGCAGGAAACACATTCGCCAAACAGGTAGCTGGTCAGTCGGAATCCGTGTCGAACGACATATTTCCGGGAGACTTAAATTCGAAAATTGGCATTTTCAGTGTGCATGCTCTCGTGTTTACATCATTATTGCATCAATACGTTATAAATGTTGCAGATTTCCGATAGTGCTTGCTCGATACTTTAAGAAGTTGGTGTTGATAAATCTTATGTTGAGAAGCTGTCACTTTGAGTCGCTAAGATCAGAGCGTGCGAGACATCTTTGTTTCAACATTAATGTCATTTTCAAATGCGAAAATTATGACTACATGTATGATAACTTGTATTGACCGTTTTTATACTAGAGACGGCTAAGACGTGTAGATGACCTTAAGCTCCTAAGACGTCCTAAACTTGTAGTATAAAGTCGAGAAAAATGCAGACGGCTTAGACGTCTGACGGCTAAGACGTCTAAAATTAAGGACATCAAAACGACACCCTTATCGTCGACCTTGTTTTGCCAGACGGCTTAGCCGTCAAGTATAAAGACGAGACGCCCAGAAAATGACGGCCTTGCTAACATGAAACCGA
>JAOEJI010336321.1:0-10947 GCA_025448255.1 Umimayanthus chanpuru | reverse complement strand
TGACACGTTTCATTCTATCCTTGGAGAAACTAAAGCCTTTGGCCCGGTTGTTCAAAAGTGAGTTAATTTTTAACTCACAGTTAACTAACCCCAAACGGTGGTTAAACCCAAACAAACTGAGTTGGCTAACTCAAGGTTAAATAGAATACTACAACAAAAAACTGGTTTTACCTATATCGTTTGTTTTTTCTACCCTCACGCCCCCAAATTCACACTAAATTTGAAACCAAGATAAAGTTTCAAAATGGCTTCAGCGAATTTGCGTGAGTCGGTCATTGTCACTGAAACAGTTTTGAATGATGAACTGGTCACAGTGCAAAACAGACAAAGAAAACCAAACTTTTCGCCAATTGAAATGGCTGTAATGACTGAAATATTTGAAAATGGATCAGTTTTGACAGGGAAACAAATTATGGGACAACAAAAACGGCTGCAGTAAATGCAGTTGAAGTGGCAAAAAGAACCCCTCATGACTTGAAAGAAAAATGGAGGAAAATTGTGGGAATTGCAAGGAAAGAACTCGCTCTTTTTCACAGTCGCGAAAGACGGGTGGTGGGCTACAACCAAAAACGCCGTCAGGGACAAGCGAAAAAATTGTCCAGTTCCTTGGGGAAACACCAAGTTTTAGCAGTGTCAATGGCTTCAAGACAGGCGAAGTGTTTTTCAAACTATTTTGTCAACAGAGTTTGCGCATTGCGTGTGTTGCCCAGTCCCAAAATAATGTCGCCATTTTGCAATTGTTTTATGAGGCAAGGATATACATTATTTTGTTTTTAGCTATACCTTTACAAAATTTTCCTATTTCACGGTTTAGCTGAACTCTAATATATTTAAGTCGGCACTTATGCTCTTATTCTAGGACTGAGTAGTAACTATTCTTCGTCACCATACTTGATCACTATTGAGCCTGCTGCTTCATTTCCTGAACCTGAGGAGTAACTGCCACCGAAGGCGAAGCATCCTTCAACTCGTCCAGTGTAAATATGGAAGAGCTAGGACTGTCTCACTCCCAGTTTCCATGAGCTTTCGAGGCAGCAAACATGGGTAAACCATTGTCTACGCTGGTTGTAGCTGCCATGGAATTGGAATCAGAGTCGTTGCAACTGAAGTCGCAGACGACCAAAAGAAAAAGAAAGAAATTAACTGCAGATGACCTGCCTGAAGCTCAGTACGAGGTTTTGCAGTCAATAAACAAAAACTTGAGCTGCAAATTCACTTACTCGAAAAACAGTTGACAACAGAGTAGTCTCGGTATATAGATTACTATAGCATAGTTAAGGCCACAGATTTTAATGTTTTAAGTCACATAATGGAAAAGAGAAAAAAAATAATTTTTTTCTCGTAATTTAAACGTAGTTCAAAAATGACAACATAAAACACTTACTTGCTCACTTACTTGACTACTTCATTAATGGATTGTGTTGTGGTTTAGCCTTAGTGAATGGGGCTGTGGGGCCTCAATTTTTTAATCCTCTGGTGGTTGATTACATTGGGAATGGGAATGTAATAACATAAAATGTTCAATCAAGAGCATTCACAAAAATTAAACAGCCAGGAACAAATGAGAATAAATTAATAGTATCACTGATACCAAGATCGATGAAAGATCCTCACAAAATTATGTATCAATACCACATTTGGAATAGTGATCGAGCTTTGGCCGAGCGAAAAAATTGACCACTCCAGACCTCTTAAGACAGGTTTTCAAATCGCTCGTAAATCTTGAGTTTATGTCCCAAACTTGGTATATCTTTAGTTTTAAAGCTTCTATTTTAATTGCCCACATCCGCTATTCATATTTGATAATCCTGATCACATAGCTGATGCGAAGCAACTTATTTTTATCGTTTCCAGTCTAAATTCCCACTCGCCACCATCTTGGAATGTGACGTCATCGTGTTGCTGCGCCATACTTCTTGTTCATTTCAATTGTATTCATCGAGTGGAGACTGGCACCACAATGAAAACACGTCACATTTCAAGATGGCGGCACGCAGGAATTTCAAACTGTGGAAATGATCAATTGATATTAGTTATACAAGCTGCTGATATAGACACAGGCTAAACAAGACTTTTTTTTCAGACAACGATTGTTAGACAGCTGAGGTTGCCATTCTAGTTATAAATCGAAATTCAACAGCAGTTCTTTAAGAAAATTTTGTTTGTCCACATAGAAGATCCAGTACACTAATTTCGATGATCTTGAATGATATGGGAATCGATTCAGGCGAAATTAAATTCCATGCTGTCCACCGCCCAGGGAAAACAAAGGGTACACAACCAATAATCACTCATTTCGTGTCGTGAGAAGACCAACACTGTGTTTTCGTTAGAATGAAAGAAATAAGAACCACAAGGCCACATGTATATATCACCCAAGACTACGCATGAGCGATCAGAGAGGAAAGGAAGATTCTTGTAAGAGCAATGAAACACAGCCCCTGATGATGATTACAGTGACTTTGTCACAGACTTGTTATGTTGGCAGACATGCCGGCTTAGTTTACGGATCCCATACAAATACAATTCTGATCTGAGTACAGCAACCGAAGAAAGGTGACAGGTGATGATCACTATGTCTTTAAAGGGCAATTGGGCAAAAGAGAGAGGTGAGAATTGCAGATTTTGCGACAATAGATGCAGTTATACAACTCTGTATTAAACTGTACATCCAAAACCCCTTACTCTGCTCGCTAATGCTGTTACACTCAAAGACACTTCCACGCTATATCACACAAATTGGTAGTTTGAGGTGCCATTTTCACAGACAAATGTCTAAACATTTTGACATTGATAATATACTAAAAGGTCTTGGTCCAATCCAGTTGTACTTCCTTCTTCTGGTTCTATTCTCGACTATTCAGAGAACCTTTGCGCCGTACTTTTACTTTTTGTACACTCCTATTTATAGTTCATGTCATGTCTAAAACTGATACAAGGTGGCCGCTGTACATTTTCCGCATAACTACAACAGCAGGTATAGAGCAGGTATAGAGAAAGATATATACTTCTGCGAGATTCTTCTGATAACTATAGGGCATAATTTATTTAAACAATGCATTGATTTGATGGGCGTTCCTGAAATTACTGGTTCATAAAAGTCCGAGATTGGAAGGGGAGTTTATTAAAATACTGCACTGATTTAAGTCCATGGCTGGAGGGGCGTTTATTAACCCTATCTAGGTTTGGGGGAAGGCAGATTCCCAAGTGAATAATTTGAAATGGCTGGGACTTAAGAGCGGCAAAACAGAGATATAAAACATAACAAAATCACCTGAAGAGGGCAGGATTGCTGAGACGTAGTAAAGGCTGAATGAAGAATGAAGACATTACAAGGTAGAAAAGAAGAAGACGTGGAAGAAAGTCTAACACTAGGGACTGGGACGAGCCATGGTGGAGTGAGGAAGTGTTTGCGAGACTCTTGACCTTTTTGTGGTTTATTTTGCATGGATGTCATAAAAATTACAAGCTTTTTCAAGCAAAAAGACAGAAGTAGCTCATCTAGCGTAAAAACACCGTCGCCTGTGTCGAAGAAAACTAAAAGAAGAGAAGAATTTCTGACTGAAAACGGAGTTTCTGAAACCACAATGTCGCCAACTTCAGGTGTGAGCACGAGTTTCATTGCAAAGGAAAACCAGAACGACAGTTTTATTGTAGATACTGCCCTCGATATGGCCAAAGACGTACCAGGTAAAATAGATTTAATTATGCAGAAGCTGGAGAATTGGAGGATATTGAGAAAAGAGTAAATGAGATTGCTGACAGGCTAGACAAAATTGACACCAGAGTCACTGAAGAGGTAAGTCGTCTCGATTCTAAAATCAAAAGGGTGGAAAAAGTCACGGCAGATCTGGAAAATGGTGCAGAATCTCTGTCAAAAGACACTAGAGATTTATTGAAAGAGATAGATGAGAATTAAAGTCAAACTGAAGGGAGAAATTGAAGGCCTCAAACTTCACTTGCTGAATATGGAGATGTATCAGAAGCATTGTTCATATTTCATGCGGCATCATACTCTTGATTTTCTGCTGCTTTTAAGAAAGTTTAAAAAGGTATTGATGTGCATGCATCCTAGATACTGTGATTACTGCAAAATGTGTTTGATATTGTGTTTATAAAGCATTGAAACACTTATCAGCGGCTTGACCTGCGATGTAAGGTGTACAATATGTACCCTGTCTGTATTGACGTCAGTATTGACATTGACACGTCAAGGGGCCCTCCTCCCTCCCAAGTCTGTCCAAGCTTTTCAGTTCCCACTGTTTATAACTTGTCCTTCAAAAACACGTCCGCCCCAAGAGACTTGCACTCTCTGCAAGTCTGCTCGTCCACCCTCCCCTGCCCCTCCCCACTATGTTTCCTCTTCAATCTGGGGACAAGTACCTCATTGTATGTTTAATCATGACCTAAATTATAAACAAGATACTAAAATAAATATAGGATTACAATGTACTACACATATAGCTAAAAATAGACGAGAACTTATATTATACATTCATGTTTAGTTTCTAGTTGGTTCATCCTTGTTTCATACCCTGTCATCTTTCTCAGATTTTCCCTTTTGATTTTGCATTTTCCTCCTGTAACACCCCACCCCAACCCATTCCCCACAACCACTCTATGATGCCACCCCCACTCTCTCCCTTCCCCATGCGTGACTGTTACCACTCTCGGGGCCAAAAAAATACACATGGATGTACTTACATACACAATTGGTACAATTTATATGATTCCTATTGCTTAAAATGATCAAGCATTAGTGGTTCGATGAGGCACTTGTTGGGATCCCCCTCCCTCCCAGCCTGCCCAAGCCTTTTTTACATTTGTAACAATTTCAATCTCCTACAACCCTCCCTTTCCCAGGCTACACTCTCCAGTTTTTGCCCCCCCTCCCCAACATAATTCCTTGAACTTCACTCTGGGGACAAGAATCTCGTGGATTTCTGTTAATGGTCACTGTATTAAAAGGCTGTCTCTGTAATTATCGACCGCTCGATGCAGATCAGAAATTTGATTTCCTTTAAAATTTCTGTACTGAATTTCTTCTTTTACTTGTAAAAGTAGGATTTGGAGGTGCTGTCTCGGAAAATCGCCAGTGTTCGACGTCATTGCTTGTATCTGTCACAAACGTGCATAAGACTCGCTATATGGATGTTTATACGAAGTAAGGAGCTGCAACTAAACAAACATGCCACCCCCACTCTCTGTATGTACTTACATACACAATTGGTCACTGTCTGTGCAATGTCATCTGAGTTACTGTTGGTTCAACCGAGAAAGATCGCAAAATAATTGATACGAAGAAATGAGCATGCTAAACGGCTCTCTGTTTGTATAAATGTTTTCTTTACGATATTATGCTAAATCGCTTTGCAAATACCTTCGTGACTGTCGGTTCGTGCGTGTAGACTGTGGAGTAACGCGTTGTTTGGGCTGCAAAACATGAAGACCATGATATTCTACGGTAAGTTTTACACAGATATCCCTTGAGCATCCTTAATATACACCGAATTCATAATGGCGGCTACGCTCGGAAAGGACTAGGTACGAGAACACCAGATCTGGGCTGGTGAGGATAGGTTTCCAAAACAACTTCAGAAAAATAGTGAAAGCGAAATGGCAATGTCATCTAACCCAAATTCTACTTCAGTTTTACTTACAGAAAATGATATTCTAGGAGCGAGTCTTGAAGGAAGGAAACCCTCTGAGCTAAAGAAAGCGGATCTTTTGTTTTGGTTACGTTGTAGAGGCGACTCCTGCCGAGGATTGAGCGTTAAAGCAGTGCTTGTTAAGCGGTGAGTCTCGAATAATTACAACACCGTGTGTTGCTCTTCAACTTCCAGCAGTGTATCTAAGATTTTATCCCCAAAATCTATGTGTTAAATATATGTTTTACTCTTTATTTTCAGTGTAGAGGAGTACATAGCAAGTGGCAGGAATCAGTTTGTAGTCGACCCAGATCCGAACAAGATTTACACGAAACAAAAGGCACGGGAGTGTTCTATTTCGATTTCTGGAAAACCACATCAGAACAACGCTGATAGTAAAAGAGTGAATTATCCGAGTACTGGCTGGGGGAAATGTTTAGAGAAGCTGCCTATGTTTACTAAAGCTGAGATGAAGAAACACATCAAAAACTCAGGAAAAAGAATTGGAAATGTTGACCATCACTCCGTTCCAACAAGCCTGAAACGTGCAAAGACATTTCTCCAAGATGAGTACTTGAAAGAAATTGCAGCGGCTGAAAATGCAGAGTGTTTCTTCGTAAAATGTAAATGCTATCACAGTTACAAGAAAAATGAGGCTCCGCACATGATACAAACAGCCCTTTGTATTATATCTGGCAAAGTTTTGAATGCTACTTGTACACGTGCAGCTGGTAAGGTTGGTTACTGTAATCACACTTTAGCCCTCATGTTAAAAATTTGTAAGTACTCCCTGTTTGAAAGAAAGACAACAGATGATCTGCGAGAAGAACAAGATGAAAATCCATCCCTGGCATGCACATCTAAATTACAGAGTTGGCATAAAAGAAGCAGGGGAGATTCTATCCATCCACAACCTATTATGGATGTAGTAGTAACAAAAATAAAGATCATAAAGCCAGATGATGAGGGTTCAGATAGAAACACAAGATGTCGACTCTATGAAGCCCGTAAATTGCCTCGATACAGCACTGATGCACAACAAAAACTTGGAGAAACTGTAGCATTAATCAATCCAAAAATTGGAATTGCTACACTTCTCTCAAATCAAGTTACTGGAATGTCTCCTGGCGAGCAGCTTTTAAACAAACCTGAACTGACACAGTAATAATTATCAGCATACATTTGCAACAGTAACGCTTGCTACAAAATTTAATTTAGAATAGATTTGAAACCAAGCTGGCCGGGTCTAAGCAAGACTAAGAGTGATAGTAATAGTAGTGCAGCTAATCATCATCATTGCAGCTTCGTGATGCTGAATTATGAGATGCAGCTCGTGAATAATAGACAGTTTTTAGTGATGAGTAACTTAAAGGAGAGATTCACTCTTAAAAGATCTGGGAGAGCACAAAGTGTTTCGTCTGTTCTATGTTTACTGCATTTGGAGTAAAGTGTATTATTCCTGTGCTAACTCTTGAACGCAACTTTTTCGATCGCTTGTTTCAGCCTTGGCGATTATTTTTGAAGTGGTCAACTTTACTGAAAGACGAGAAAAAGTTTTGCCACCAGAGGCAGAAACTAGGAGAACGCACAGAATTGGGATACAGTCAAAGTGATGCTATTTGAGCACTTCGATTTAATCTTTAAATGTTTAAACAATTTAGTACCTGCTTATTTCAAAAACTATTTTACACGAAACTCAAGTTATCATTTTTATAATACTAGACAAAAAGAAGATCTTCACATTCCGAAAGTAAAACTCAGCCAAGGAAAGAGAACATTTAAATTTTCTGGAGCTATGGTATTCAATGGACTCCCGGATGCACTGAAACAGGTGAAATCACTATAAATTTATGAACGAAACATAGGCCATTACAATTTTTAGCATTTTTTTAAACTTATACACTTTTTATACTTGTTATACTTTTTTTAAATATAATATTGTTATCTTTTAAAGCTCGTAATTAATAATTATTGTAAATATTTCCACACATATATTTTTGTTATTGTAATTAATGATGAACACACAGGGCCCCTCTGGATAACAGCCTCGTAGCTGAATGGGCCACCCTGTTTTTAAATAAAGGTCACCATACCATACCATTATGAGGAATCTGCCACAGAACTGGCCAAAAGATTTTGGTCCTCCCGAAACAACAGCTACCGAAACACCTGCCATGTCAAAAGAGTAATATAAGGGTTACACCGACAATCTAAGAAAAGAAAAAGATTGCATAGCAGATAGATACCGTAGAGTGGCCAATAAGTTCAAATCGATGAAAAGATTGTACACGAAAGACGCCAAAGAAGGACTGAGATCTGGTGCAGGGCAGCTGACTGCAAAGCATTGGCACGAATGTCACGAGCTGTGAGGAGGTTTAGTGGGCACTCAATCTCTAGATTTTGGCGTCTAGTCTGCAGTCAACAAGCTGTCCAGCTTGAGTGACGTAGAGAACTCTGATCAAACTGTAACAAGTGTGGAAGGGGAGCAAGATACAGATTGCGATGAAAGCAGTGCAGCCTGTGGCAATGAAAAGAAATGTGGAAAGAGATTTTTTCACTCAACTGCAAAGTAACAAGGAAAATAATGGTTTAACAATTTGTTGCAACGTACAGTTTCAGATTTTCTAGATGAATATTATGGCTGGAGGCTGGACAAACCGCATCCCAAGTGTAATAGTGGAATATTTTGTCTCATGTCCACAAAAACTGCAGGGTGTGCATAGATTTTTTGTGAATTATTAAAAATACTCTAATTCTTAGAAACCGCGTTTACCTTTGAGCCTAGGTCAGATGTCAAAGTTTGGAATTTATTTGTAACAGGTGTTCCGACAGTGGTGCGACCTGACTGCGGTTCGGAAACAATCTTGGTAGGCACCATCCAGCAAGCACTAAGATCCTTGCATCGTGACCAATACGCCAATCAACGAAGCTACTTCCATGGGACATCACCTGAAAATACAGTACGTCTAATTTTCGATCTGTATTAGTTAGGCTTAGTTTCAGTTAGTTTGGGCAGTACATCTTTAAAACAATATACAAAGCTTTAAAATAGTGTGTATCATTGTTTCTATTTAACGTATCGAAGGTTGGTGGTCCTTTCTTCATCGTCACAGAAGCAACTGTTGGATAAACTTTTTAAGGTGTTCATTTACTTACTATTCTTCTTTACTTTGCACTGGGAGAATGATCCATGCAAAAAATAATTATTTCTTGATACTGTCAGGGAAATGGCTTCAAAGAATTAAAGCGGCGGCCTGCTTTCTCTGTTAACTTTCAAAACATTATTATTCATCTGAATAAATCTCATATTAGACGTAAAAACACAATTTTTGATGGTACAGTTCAGGTTTCATCGCATCTGTACCACTCTATTGACCAAGCACAACGAGACTACACATCAACGAGTAGCATTCCATTTGTGCTGATGTAGTAGCTCGTAATTTCCCAATACGACCCCACCTCCACCAAACTAGGGGTCTGACATATGAAACATGATCAGAAAACTTTGGTAGTTATGAAATTTAACAAAAGGGGACTGTGAAATTTAATAAACTATCCACACTCCTGTAACCGGAAGGAATCTGACAATGTTTTCAATATTTGTTACACCGTTGAAAAATAAATATCTTCAAGAGACCCCCTCCTTCCCCCCTCTCCCACTAAAAAAGAACTTCCAGATTCTTCCGTGGACGAGAGTGGATATTTACTGTTTTTCTTGCTACGACTGGTTGTTAGTTTTCCATATTTCAACAACGAAAATAGACCAGGCATTTAGCTCAAAAAAGTAAGTATTTTAGGCAATGCGAATGTTCGCAGGTTAAGGCCTTGGCCAAACCTAGGTATAACAAGTCAATGCAAGTCAGTGAAAGTTGTGACCTTGCGTCCAACTGCTCTTTGTTGGGTCACTGATGAAAACTTGCACAAAGATAATGCGAGTTGGTGGCTAAACGAAACACAAGTTGAACACAAGTTTAAAACTTGAACGGCCTTGCTGTCCGGGGTATGGACGTTCATCATCTCTGGTGGGGGGCTGTCGAAATCCAGCACAGCAGCCAAGTAGAATGTCAACAGCAAATTGAATATTACAAGCTGCTTTATATAAGGAAACAAGAAACATTTTTTCACAAATCGTCCCTGTTTCACTGCCGTAAAATCCCACATTAAAACCATGGGCTGATATAAGTTACCAAGAGATTCTTATAAACGGAAGGGAAAGAGGGTTGGAGTGTAAATATGAGGAAGGGGAGCTTGTAAGCGGTATAAGAAAAACGTTTCTTATCTGAAAAATAAATTTGAGTAAAACTTTTGCGACTTGGAGACCTGCCATTAATTATAGAACACAGGTTCGATTGCAGCTGTGTGTACGCGGTTTCTGCAGTTTGTAAGATTTCCAGGAGGTCCCAGGTTCAATCAATCCACTTCCGTGTACAGGAGCATTAACCTTTATCATTATTTTGATAAAGATCACACTCTATGGACGCTGTCTGTCGGCTCTGACACAACATCAACAACTGGTTCTGGGGTTGCATCAACTTCAAGAAGTCTTTCAAGTGCCTTTCATGAAGATGAAGATCATTGTGGAAGGAAGAGAATACAAATTTCTAGAACAAGTCCAGGTTCATTGACATCTCCGAAAACTTCCTCTGATGGAACCGAGGACCAAACATCCACATTGGCAAGCAAGCAACCACGACTTTTGACAAGTACTAGTCCACACTCTCAGCAACCTGGCTCTTCTAGTAATGGAAATGGAGAAGGCTATGTTTGGCCAGGACTTTAGCTGTACTTGAGTTCAGGTCATTCACCCAAACTATGCATTTGGAGAGCGAGGGGTCGACAGGGGTCCAAGTATAATACTAACAGATGATGATCCAGCACAATGAAGACACGTACAATGCAATGGGCTGCAATTTTTTACAGGCGACACGGAGATGGTCCTTGGATTCAAAACATAGCATCAAACGATGACAGTTTAATGGGTAAAATGCAAGGAATTTGAAAAACGTAATAAAACAGATTGTAAAGGAGAGCAGAAACTACAAGGAATACCTGAATAAGGTGACTGAAAGGCAGGCAGTTCTTGCTAGAACTTGTTTTTGTGTGAGGAGGCCTTGGTTTTTTAAAAAAGTTGAATCATTATTATTAAAATACCACATTTTGATACTTAATATTGATAAGATGAATGTTAGAAAATGAGAAACAAAGATCATTATTTAAACACCGTGTCCAAATAGTTTGTTAGAATATACTTTTGGTGCATATGTTTTCTATTCAAGTGGACAAATTGTTAGTTTTTGCT
>JAOEJI010336320.1:0-18254 GCA_025448255.1 Umimayanthus chanpuru | reverse complement strand
CTTAACACAAAATAGCTGATATAATTAATGTATTTCAGTTTCAATAACTCGCCATGAGTGTTTTAAGGATTTTTTGTGAATGTCACCTTTAATAATATATATTGATATGGTCACCATGGCAACTAATTCCCCATGACAACCTGTTTCGCTAGATAATGAAAGTTTGTGTTTGTTTTACCTAAATAAATAAAACAAAACCGGAAAAAAAAATTAAAAATCAAAGAAATGCACAAAATCACCGTAAAATGAGGGTTTTTGGGTGTTGCCATGGTAACAAATAGTAGTCATAGCAACGTCATCCTATCAAAAGATGTGTGATCATAAGATCTATCGTTGGTGAAAATTTGAAATCAATCGAATTGATCTGTGAAAAGTTATGAATTTTTGAATGTCAGAGCTGATAGAAGAAGTGGACCACAGATTTTCATTTAAATATAAGAAGAAGTATTGGGATAATTTCCCACAAAAAAATTGCATTTTTTATTATTCAAAAATTCATATCTTTCCTCCAATTTATGCTATTGAAATAATTTAAAAAGCATGATGCTCGTACGTTTATTCTCTATAAGATAAATATTCTTTTGAAGTTGTTTAAGACATTTCAAAAATTGGCCTAAACGGCCTATCTAAACTGAACGTCCTTAATGTACCAATTATTTGCAGATAAATGTGAGAACAATAAAATGAAAATACATGAAACACTTCCTTGAACCACTGGGCCAGATGCGGTGTCCCTAGCTGTCTTTGTTTCTTAGGTATGACATCAATCTTACGTTTGGGAATAATGCCACTTACTTTGGCTGAAGAGTAAGATTTATACTACTAGGTACTTTTGTTACTACAATCCGGCGCATACCCCCAAACGGGATATACGAGTCAGGTGATCAGTGTATACCTTATGGACTCAAGGATCTGAACACTATAATTTTGTCTTTCCAAGCAGATTTCTTATTTGTTCCAAGTCCTTTTCCCATGATACTTTGCAACTCTATTCGTGAAGCATTATGAATTGAGAAATCGAGAGAAATGTGGCGCAAGTCTTTCGACGGAAATGTATGTAGTCGTCTGATAAAGGACTATATTTGCGATATACTGTATCGTAGCATTTTTTATGGCCCCGCATTCACGAAAAGTGAAAAATAAGGTATAAGGAGTAAAATATTGTCTTTACAAAGTTAACAGCTGAATTGTACTATAAATTCTGGTCAAATTGGCAAAGTAATGTCAGACGTGCACATGCACTGTGTAGCCTGAGTTTATAAGTGTAATGGTGCAGATAAATAAAAAAAAACATTTTCAAACTATTTGATTTATCTCACTAGATTACTTTTTTATTCTTGGTAGTATTTTTGAATATTTCTTAGTCACAGTGTAGTGATTTCTTTGTAATTCTTATTCTAGTTCTCGTCAACGCTTCGTATCCGTACGAGCAGCCCTTGCAAAACATTTTGGCGGTCTACACGGCACCTGTGGTGACCTGGAACATACTGGAACCAAGAAAACTGCAAACTTAAAGTCTTAGATTATTTCTTGCCTGCCTTATATAAAATCAACG
This sequence comes from Umimayanthus chanpuru, assembly GCA_025448255.1. Taxonomy (NCBI): domain Eukaryota; kingdom Metazoa; phylum Cnidaria; class Anthozoa; order Zoantharia; family Parazoanthidae; genus Umimayanthus; species Umimayanthus chanpuru. The sequence continues at coordinate 16,699 of JAOEJI010336320.1, read as the reverse complement.
ATAATTTCCTTTCAAATTTGTAAAGAAGATCAAGATGTGCATATTGAAAGGTCGGGTTAAATTGATTTGGCTTTGCGCTACGATTCTAATCTGCTGCGTAATCGCTATTATGATACTGTATGATCTTAAATTTGTACTGCACACAATACAATACAATACAAAAACTTTATTCAGTACCTGAGAGAAACTAAACAATAGAAAATAAAAACAAATATTTACAGAAATGAGGTACTCAGCTAGCTGTAATAACCTGAGGTTAGTCCAGACAGCTAGCTGATTATAAATTATACAATTTTTGTTTATGGTCAAAAAGAAGAAAATTAGCAAACAGGAAACATGAAAAAAAGGACAGAAGTTGAAATAAGTACTTAAAGTGGATGAAATTTACACAGTTCGTAATAACTTATTACAAAGAATGAACACCGGTAAATATAGATATGTTGCTGTATATAAAAGAAAAGGCAATATCATGAGACGTTAATAACATTTTCAGAAGATCGTTATGCATTTGGACAATCAATTTAATGGGTTTTATAGACCTCCAGCAGTGTCTTTCAGTTCCTCCTAAAAGCGGCTTTTTTAAGATTTTTAATTTGTTCATCGATTGAGTTCCACACTTTTGCACCTGTGTATCTAATGCTAAATTTTCCATAGTTAGTTCTTACTTGCGGGAGGCAAAACGACAATTTTGATGCTAGCCTTGTGTTGTAACTGTGTGTTTGATTAACCTTTGTAAAGAGTAAACTGAAGACACTAGGTAGATTACCATGATGGTAATCGTACATAAAGATTGCATTGTGTAATTGGTAATTATGGAAGGTGAACAAATTGTCAGTTCAATATTCATGGTTTCTTGGGTTTTGAATATCAAAATTTGATAACTATGACAATATACTTTACCATTGGCCATATGTACAAGGTCTTGGTGTATGATGTTAATTACTTATGATTGCTGCCGAGCGTAGTGATGGCAGCAACACTGTTTTTGTTTACATACAGTTACTGTTGGGGGCAGAGATCAGCGAAGTTGCCTGTCCCCATCCGCTCAACCCCTTTTGCACAAGCTTTGCACCAAATTTCGCAACGCTTTCTCGCAAGGAAGGCCCTTTTAACGTAGTTTACGGGTTTTCCCATGTTTATGGGCGCAGTTGAACAAAAAACAACTGAAATTCGTTGAGATTATTGAAGATTTTTGGTCGTTATTCAATTGTCTGTCCCGACACCAAATTATTTGTACAGCTTTCATTGTTCTGCTTGCGCAAGAAACCCTGGGTTTGAAGTAATTTGGTGCGCGTGCGTGGGTATTCAATTTTAAGCTAAGCACGAGGTCTCGAGTTTTAAAGTGTGGGTCTTCATTGCAAGGTGCACGAGGTTGAAGCACGAAGTTGTGGAGTTTTGAAGCACGAGGTCTCGGAGTTTTACAGTGTGGGTCTTCATTGCGAGTTGCACGAGGTTGAAGCACGAAGTTGTGGAGTTTTGAAGCACGAGGTCTCGGAGTTTTACAGAGCAATTTTTGGCGAAGAAGGTAAGTTAAGATCATGTACGTCAGTAATAACTTTGCTTGTGAAAGTAGTCATCAGGGTGACAAACGCTTTAGTGTGAAATCTCGTGGAAGACAGTGTACTTTCGTCCGCCTTGCAGCATTGATTTGTCACACTCAGAAGCTCCTGTTCATTCATGGGACTCAAATTTTGTAGACCGAATTGTTGTCAATGGCGACTCGATGTATCGCTATGCACTTTCTCGTGGCCAAATTCCCGACCAAGAAACACTCTCCGTCACTCATCTGGAAGCTGCAGTGAGCTTTCTGCACAATACCAAAGCAAACAAAGCGCTCTCAGAAACTATCGAACCATCCTACGTGATGGCGGCCAGTGAGCCAAACACACCCAGTGTGGTGAAGCAATTTATTGAACTAGCAGGCAATGTGCCAAAAGGCTGTGCAAACAAAATACTCTCAGAAACTATCAAACCATCCTACGTGATGGCAGCCAGTGAGCCAAACACGCCAAGTGTGGTAAAGCAATTTATTGAACTAGCAGGCAATGGGACAAAAGGCTGTGCAAACAAAGCGCTCTCAGAAACTATCGAATCATCCTACGTGATGGTGGCCAGTGAGCCAAACACATCCAGTGTGGTGAAGCAATTTATTGAACTAGCAGGCAATGTGTCAAAAAGCTGTGCAAATATAATTGGAAGCGAATCTCAACACAACCGAAATGAAAACCAAACATTTTATATCAAATACCAGAACTATTTTCAAGGACCCATCAAAAGCAGAGACGTAGTCGAGGCTCCATACTATAGCCTTTGTTCGGCTCTGTAAAATACTTTCACAAGCAATGAATGTGCTATTGTAATTCTAGAGGGATATACCATGTCCTTAATTAAAGATATGGACTCGAATTTCTATTTCTTCGATTCTCACTCTAGAAATTAATGTGGCCTACCAGACCCTAATGGAACTGCTGTTGTTTTATGATTTACTGAAACTGAAAAATTAGAACAATTCCTTGTCAAACTTTCCAAGGAAATAAATAAGTATTTTGAAATTGTTCCAGTTCAGTTTAGTGAACAAAATTCAGAGGGTCAAATGAGAACGATTGGGACCAAAATGCTCAAACATAAAAGTTGTACTGACGACAGAAACTACCAAAACATACTAGAAAAGAGTCAAACAAATAGCAAACAAGGATTTCCCAAAGAAGAACAAAAAAGAAAAAGGAAGAATATGCAGGGAAATGAAAGTGAAAAGTGTTTTGCTGCTGAAGCAAAATCTGTAACTAAGCGTCAAAAGAAGGCAGAGCAAGACAGACTTAGCAGACGCAAAAGAGAACAAAAGCAAAGCACTATTGAAAAACAACTCAGGAGGGAGAATGAAAAACTAAGGAAAAGGTTGCAGAGAAACCGTAGAAATCAACTTGAAACAAACAATGAAAGAAAACCTAGGCTCGAAAAAGAAAAGAAAGAAAAAAAGCAGCAGAGGCAGAAAAAAAAGAAAAAGATAAACAATCCAAAGTTCAGAAGGAAAGAGACAGAAAAAGAAGCCAGAGGCAGAAAATAAAAGAAAATGAATCCCAAGTTCAAAAGCAAATTAGGCTTGACAATTTGAAGGAACAGAAAAGGTTGCAAAGAAAGAGGAAAGCTGAAAGCAAACTAACAGACACGACATCTAACTTATCTGGACATTCCAAAAAGACAAAATTCAACAATGAAGGCAAAAGCCAATGTAAAACCAGGCGAAAAACAGAAGTACCTGAGTTCCAAAACTATATCAGATCCAAGCACAATTTGGAAACAAACAATGCAACTACGAAACAAAATGACTGAAAGTAAGGTTCCGACTTCTTGCTCCAGAAACAAAGGAAATGTTTGCCAAATTTTGAGAGAAAATGAATCTGACAAGCAAGCTAAGAAAGACAAAAAAAGGTGCTGTAAAAGAATAAAAAATTTTTAGAAAATGAAAATAAGCAAAGCTGTTTCAGTGGTCGACTCAAAACCCAGCATGACTATTTAAAAGAATTTGATGATTTAAGAAATGGAAAACTACATGAGCAAACCTGGGCAAAATCAAACATAGCTCAGTTCCACAGGTCAATGAAGCTCAGAACTTACCAGTGTATAATATGTAAGGAAGCATGGGCAATGAAGCAGAGACCAAGGTTGGCAGACAGATACACATGTCAAAGATGTTCTCGAGATAAAAAGGTTCCAAAAAAGTTTTCTGCTGAAAATGGAATGATTCCATCACCTGTTCCACCGCAGATACAGAATCTGACTCAGATTGAAGAAATGCTTATTGCCCGTGCTTTGCCAAGTATGCGGGTAAATGTAAAACCAGGAGGGCAGAGGGGGTACTCTGGTCATTGCATAAATTTGCCTCAAAATATTCATGAACTTGCATCCTCTCTTCCAAGGTACCGAAAAGATTTGCCAGTTATTATCGTTAAAATGAAAGGAAAAGATAGTAGTTTTAGAGATGTTACTGTAAGGAAGCAAAAGGTTCATGATGCTCTCCTATGGCTAATCAGTAATAATCCCCACTATTCAAGTGTAGTTCTTGATGCTAATTCATTGAATTTACTACCCGAGAATGGCATCCCTGTTGAACTTTGCACAATCGAGAGTGAGAAAGAGATAGTCTCAAACGAAACACCAAACTTTGACTTTGGGCCAGTGAACGCAAACTTGTGTGAAGATCAAAACTCGCCTGAGGACTTGGTTTTTACACTTCAACTGAAATGAGCAGTTTTCTGCCAGTTGCACAGCAGCAGCAGCAGGAACGTGAAGCTCTTAGGAGCCAGATTTTAACTGATGAACCAATGGATTGGCCATCTATTGAAAATACACCAATAAATGAATATCAGACACCTTTTTTAGCGACAATGGCTTATTCTACTCTGTTCCCTGATAGTAAAGGTGATCCGACTAATGAGGCCATATATAGAGATGTTACCTTCCCAGAGAGAATTAAACATCTTATAAAGTTTGCTGAGTATATAGACGGCAAATGGGTTTATAGATTTGCAAACCACCCCAGGTTTTCTTACTGGGCCTTAAATATGATAAGGAGAAAGCAAACACTACAACAAAGTGGTATTTTCTTGAAACAAAATCCTGGTGAAGCACACCTTACAATTAAAGAACTAAAAGAAATGGCTGAAAGTAACAATACAGATGTCTTTATGGCAAAAGTGTCAAGATACATTGCAAACTTGCCTGGCACAAATGCTTATTGGCTTAAGGTGAGAGAAGACCTTAAAGCAGTTATTTCAAATGTAGGTCCCCCTACACTATTTTTCATATTTTCCTCAGCTGATATGCATTGGCCTGAACTTCACTCCCTTTTGGTGACGACTTTGGCATCACAAATGAAGAGAGACGTATGAACGTAATTAATAATCCCCATGTGGTTAACTGGTTTTTCACAGAAAGACTCAAAAGTTTTGTACAGCACTGGATTTATGACACACTAGGTGCAAAGTGGCACTGGTATAGGTTTGAGTATCAGGCAAGAGGAAGCATTCATTGCCATGGGACTGCAAAGTTAAACAATGATCCAGGACTTTGTCAGCTCTCTGAAACAGCTTTAAAAGGTTACTTAGCTGAAAAATTCAAAAAAGAAAATGGTTGCTCTGTGGACCCCACAGTACTTGATGAAGAAATTGAGAAAGGAAAAGAGGCTGCTGAGATTGCCTGCAAGTATATTGATTGGTTGTTATCAACTGTTAACCCCATTCCACCAGATGAGGAAGTGTGGATTAGGCCTTCATTGCACCCATGCAAGAAAGCTCATGAAGCCATAACTGACAATCAGGTTGAATCTGACTATATTGACTTACTAAATTCTGTCCAAAGGCATACTCAGTGCAGTACTAGCTATTGTTTGTGGAAAAAACAGGGGACAAAAGACTTGAAGTGCAGGTTCAACTGTCCTTTTGAAAATTGTCCAAAAACAAAACTAGAATTTGAGAAAGTTCATTCAAGTGACGATAATGTGAAGTACAGAGTCAAAATTATTACTGCTAAAAATGATCCTAGGCTAAATAATCACCAACAACTACAGCTGCAAGGGTGGAGAGCAAATTGTGATAATCAGATAATATATGACCATTATGCATGTGTTGTAGTATAATTTGTTATCTTAAAACATTTCTTTATGGAGACTTGCATTGCCAAGTTGTTACAGAGTAAAACTGAGATTATTCCTGTACATATTAGAAACTGGTCGTTCTCCCACACTGCCATAGTAAACCCTAAATATGAAGCTGAGGAGTCTAGAAGAAAGTACTACTTCAGTGATGAGGTTCTTAAACGGAAGATTAAATTGCGAAAAGGGTAAGTAACACATATACACCCTCTTTTGCAATCTCAGAAACATATGAAGAAAGTGTTAGCTAAGTGTAACAAAATACAATAATGTATGAAACTAGTGGAGTGTGTACCTTTTGTGCAATGGAACCTGTGACTGTTTGTGTGAAATATTTGATAAACAATTAGTAGTTTTATTTGAGGTTGCAATCAACGAATACTAGCCCTTTTTTCATCGCACAACTGAGAATAAACGAATGGCCCATATAACAATTAAACAACTGTATGGATACATAGTTCAAAAGAGCACTTCATGGGACTAAAGAAAAATGGTTTCATGTAGTTGATGTATGTTTACAAGTACATAATTGTTATATTTAATGTTTCCACATGTAAACCTGCTTCTTTTTTTTCAGATGTTTGGTGCAATCTTCACCAGAAATCCACATATCTTTAGCTGACTAAGAGCTAGATAAGAACTTGAGACATAATGAAACAACTTTGGCAGAAAATCGAAAAATCTGTTGGAGGGTCACTTTGTCAATGGGGATAACAAATCCAAAGTGAAACTTACTGGAGTCTATGCCACATCTGAAGCAAGAGCTGTTGCAGAAGATATCAATAATGCAACGAAGGAAGAGATACTGAGGAGAACAGGCACCAAACTGGAGTTAGTTTTTGATGAAGAAATTAGACCTCGATTTGAAACCAGGCTTAGTGAACTGAAAAAGAATCAAAATAGGGCAAAGGAAGCCATGCTGTCTTTGTATGCTGAAATCATGGAGGAACTGGAACATTTAACCCTCTCAGCCCCAACTTCGCCATATGACGTATTGCTGAATTCTCCTAAACTGTCTCCATAGTTTCCATGTAAACAGGTTGGGAGAATTTCGTTTTTCATCTTAGATTGTTTTCTGTGTATGATCATTTGCTTTATTGTCATTACCAAACAACTTATTTTGTGTAGATAATGTGGAGAGAACTTACATACTGATAAACCAGCTGGGGTTGAAAGGGTTAAATGTATTAGAGCAATGTGCCAAAGTGAGGAAATGAAAGATTAAGATTCACTTTGACTGACTAATAATCAGCTACATCTCATGTAGTTCTGCAGTTTTGCATTTACTGTGATCTTGAGGTTACAGTAGATGAGGTGAGCTTGAGGTAGCTCCCATAAGTTGTTGTGTCCCAAAAAAAGTTTGTCCCAAGCTATAAGTTTTCTCTATTAAACTGTTGTTAGCTTGCTGGTCAAAACAAGAACAGGTTGTTAGAATTGTTTTTGTCAGAGGTGTAGCATTGTTATAAGTGGTCAGCGGACATCTGCCTCAGCGGACTTGACACAAGTGTGTGCCAAGATGGCGGACACATGTTTGTTGTATTTGGGAGTTTGAACCACAAATTTATGGACAAGAGAACATAACATGGTGTCAGATTAGGGATCAAGTACCAGGTACATATTTAAATTTGTTTAAGTTTATTTCCAATTTCGGTATAACTGAATCGCCGAAATGCCGGGTGGCAAACACGAGTTGTAACACGTGGTCCACAGTCTGAGGGATACAAATAGTCATGTGCCAACGCCATTTTTTATGAGCAATGTTCCCATTCCTCTAAAACTCCAAATTGCAGGAGATCTTCCACGTACACTGAAACAGTGGAGGCAGATTTGGGACACTTATGAACTAGTGACAAAGCTCAACGAACAGTTGGAATAATATATTGTAGCGACATTTATTACCTGCATTGGTCCGTAGGCCCTGGAAATTCATAATGGATTGCCATTCAAAGACGAAAGTGAAGCGAAGAATATGTCGATAATCCTGGAGAATGGCATAATTACTGTCTACGGAAAATCAACATAATTTATGAGAGATACAAATTCAACAATCGCGCTCAGGAGGTGAACTAATCGATTGACACCTACGCATCAGCACTGCGTGTTTTAGCCGCCACATCCAATTTTGGCCAACTCAAGGATGAGTTAATCCGGGACAGGATTGTATGTAGTCTCTCCAACAATGCCTTGCGCCAAAAACTTCTCCAAATGTCAGATCTGAGCCTCCACACTTGTATGGATGTTTGCCAAGCAGCAGAGGCCACTAAAACTCAAGTAAAGGCAATGACCAGCCATGCCTATGGTGACACAAAATCTCAAGAAATAAATGCAGTGGCCAAACAAAATCAATTCAGGAGTAAGCCTGTGACTAAACCTAAGGATATTGTGACAGACTATGTATTGTGGACAGAGCCACGAAAGGCTGAAGGCACGTTGCCCTGCATTTGGCAAAAATTGTAGGGGTTGTGGACGTGACAATCACTTTACTGGAAAGTGTACATACAAGCCTGGAAACACAAAGGAAGTAAAAAGGTCGCACTGCCAACCAAGTTGATCCAGAGTCCTCTTCTGAGGAAGAACTGTTGTCAGTAACACTGGACCCAGTGCAAGAATCTATTAACTCTGTTAGTGTGACAGAACCAAAGACACGAGTCTACGTTACCGTGGAAATCCCTGACAAGCCAATACTTTAAATATGCAGATTGATACACGTGCATCTTGCAATGTGATACCTGATAAATACTTACCTCCTGGAACACTCACAGTGAGAATGTACAGCAAATCCACCATGCCAGTTTTGGGCACTTGTAAACTGAGCATGTGCAACCCCAAGTACAGGAAGAAATACAAGGCAGAATTTGTTGTCATAAAGGGTGACTATACACCATTGATTGGATAACGAGCATTACAACAGATGAATCTGATTAAAGTGCAGCATGAGAACATATTACAAGTGCACGAGCAATCAGAACTTTCCAATGAGTTACCAGACCTTACCTATGAATCAATTATGAATGAGTTCAGTGATGTCTTAAAAGGTCAAGGGCATATGAAAGGGAAACTCCACCTAGAAGTGGGTGATTCTGCAACTCCAGTAATAATGCCGCCACCCTGAGTACCCATTGCCCTTAAAGAAAGATTGAAAGATGAGCTTGTTCGGCTGGAGGGAATAAATGTGATTTGCAAAGTTGAAGAGTCAAATGTTGTGATATTATGAACATTGAACTTACTTCCGGTTACATTACTTCCGATCACGTTTTGACCAGAATGCCTTGCGGGCATATTTTTCATTGCTTTCATGTGATTCAAGATGGCAGAATAAAGTCCATTTTTATTCGCACACCTTATTGGGTTTTCTAGTCTTTTGTGCTTACTACACAGCACAACATGGTGTCAGAATCGGGATGAAAAAACCACAGAGGATAATCTGACCCAAAAAAAACCCAACGGGATCACAAGAATGGTTACAGCAATGAGCTTCCGAATGCGAACCGCATTGACAACAAATCTGATCTAACAGCCTCATATCCAGAATGCTTCAACGGCATTGGGAAGTTCCAAGGCCAATACCACATCACCATCATCCTTCAGTACCACCTGTCGCCCATGCACAACGACAAGTGCCATTGAGTCTGCAAGATGACATAAAGGCTGAGCTAACCGACATGGAAAACAAAGGAATCGTAGCCAAACTTAAGGAGGATTAACCGACTGCCTGGGTCAACAGTCTTGGCTACCGATGTAAGCCAAATGGCCAGCTTCGCATATGTTTAGGTCCCAAGGATTTTAATAGAGCTATCCAAAGAGAGCACCACACAATACCCACCCTGGAAGAAATCTTGCCAAAGCTTGCTGGAGCTAAATACTTCTCAATTGTTGATGCAAAATGTGGCTACTAGAACGTTCAGTTAGATGAATAGTCAAGCTACTTGACAACATTTACTTCCCCCTTTGGCCGCTACCGCTTCTTGCAAATGCCATTAGGGTTGAAAATGTCCCAAGATGTATTCCAGGCAACGATTGACCAAACATTCGAGGGCTGCGAAGGAGTTGTAGGAATTGCTGATGACATTGTGGTCTTCGACAAAACAGAAGAAGAGCATGATCAACATCTTCATGACATGATGGCCAGGTGTAAGGACACTGGGTTGAAACTCAACCCAGACAAATGTAAGATTAAACAGAAGAAGATCAAATTCTATGGCATCACATGCAGTGAAGAAGGTGTGCAGCCACACCCCGACAAGGTATCAGCTCTTCACAACATGGCACCCCATCCACTACACAAGAGTTCAAAATTTTCCTTGGTTTGGCAACATATATGGGTCCATTCATTCCTAGCCTTAGCACCTTGACAGCGCCACTCCAAGAGCTTCTGAAGAAAGGGAATGCATTTGAATGGACACCCTCACACCAAGAATCCTTCGACACGATCAACAGCAAGATCAGTGATAACACCACATTAGCCACTCAAGCATCTCACCTCAGCACCACCCCGGTTGCAATGCATGCTCCTGCGACTCCAGCCATATGATTTGACAATCCGATACCGTCCAGGCTCACAAATGCAAATTGCGGACGCATTGTCAAGGCTGTCGCCAGAGGAGAATTAAGCACCAATTCCTGATTTGTGTGTGCAGATTCATGAAGTTTGTCCTCAATTCTCCAACGAATATCTCAAAAGGATTTGGTCAGAAACCACCAAAGATCCTGAGCTTGTTGCCCTCAAAGAGGTGGTCTACATTGGTTAGCCAGCGACAATCAAACAACTGCCACCTGTGATGCGACCCTATTGGACATTCCGAGACGAAATAGCAATTGAGGACAGTCTACTCCTTAAGGGCCACAGAATTATCATCCCACAATCACTCCAGAGTGAAATACTTGTGAAACTCCGCATCAGTCATCAAGGCACTGAGAAAACCAAACTCAGAGCCCGAACCTCGGTGTTCTGGAGAAACTTGAGCAGGGTCATTGATGACCTGACACACTCTTGCACTGTGTGCCAGGAATTTCAGTCTAAGCAATCCAAGGAGCCACTTATCCCAACAGAAGTGCCACCAAGGCCTTGGTATACTGTCGGTACAGATCTTTTCCTGTTTGATGATGATGAATACTTGATTATCACTGACTACTATTCCAAGTTTCCCTTTGTGAGGAAGATACCACGTGGCCAAAGTAACAGTAAAACACGGAGTCCCACAGATAGTGAGATCTGATAATGGTCCAAACTTCCAAGGTCACTATCCTGAATTTGCTAAAGAGTATGGTTTTTAGCATGTAACCAGTTCACCACACTACCCCCGCAGTAATGGGTTTGTGGAGAGCCATGTCAAAACTGTTAAACCAACACTGAAAAAGGCAAAGAAATCTCACAGTGACCGAAACATGGCTCTGCTCTGTCTACGAGCCACACCTGTAGACAACAAACTTGCATCACCAGCTGAACTCCTACTAGGCCGTCCAGTACAAGACAATCTACCAAGGAAAATACCAAGCAGTGTCGATGGCCCTACCTTCACTGGTGCCTGGTCAGTCAGTCACTATACGAAACCACAAAACCCACACTTGGGAGCTGGTAGTGGTCCAGGAGAAATTGGATGTCCCTCGCTCCTATGTTGTGACTACACTGACAGGGGGAAACCTTAGCCGAAACCGGTCACAGATTCGGGAAGCCCACTCCAAAAGAGTGCAGTTTGACCTCGATCAGGACAAGACAACCCCACCAGTCAAGAGTCCACAGCTTGAACAACCTGACGCCACACAACCCACAGGGAGCAATACAGGCTCTGACACGCCCTATGTGACTCGGTATGGCACGTTGATTAAGACCCCAAAGAGGATGGACAGTTGAGCAATACTGGTACTGATCTATAACATGTACCCTTAAAAAGTTTGTTGTGTTGGAATACAAGTTGATTTACATGTATAAGTTAACATTGCTGCACTGCACTGGACATCTGAACTTGCATTTGTTATTGTCAGTGATTACTATGTCACTACTAGATATTTCAAGAAAGAAAATTTCTTTTTTTAGAAGGAAAGGGATGTTGTGATATTATGAACATTGAACTGAATCGAACTTACTTCCGGTTACATTACTTCCGATCACGTTTTGACCAGAATGCCTTGCGGGCATATTTTTCATTGCATTCATGTGATTCAAGATGGCGGAATAAAGTCCACTTTTATTCGCACACCTTATCGGGTTTTCTAGTCTTTTGTGCTTACTACACAGCACAACACCAACAGGCTGGGTATCAAGCCTTGTAGTAGTCGAGAAGCCAAATGGCAAGCTCAGAGTTTGCATCGATCCCACCTCTCTTTATTTATTTATTTTTACAATCTTTAAACAGGGACATCTGTTTAGCTAAAACCTAGTTTAAAAGAGCCCTGTGTAAAGATAAAATAAAACAAAAAATACATTTTAAAGAAATTTCGGAAATGAAAGAAAATGTACATATTTTGAGACAATCACTGTTCATAACATAAATATTGGTACTAATAAAGATCTTGTTCAATGTTCATGTTCATTTGCTGGTTTTGAAGTATCGCTTGGCAGCTCTCTTGAATTTGTTAATAGTTTCTGCATTTCTGATCTGTTGGGGTAGGTTGTTGTACGTTTTGGTGCAATTGTACTTGAAGCTTCCTTGGAATTTCACAGTTTTGGGTAATGGTAGGCGCAGATTTTTCCTGTTTCGTGTGTTGTAGTGGTGTACTTCACATGCACGCGTGAAATCCGAGGAGATAATTTGGTGCAAGATTGTTCTGAACAAAGCATTAAAGAGAAGCCACTATCCATTACCAGTTATCGAGGAAGTCTTGCCAAAGCTAGCAGAAGTTAAAGTCTTTAGTAAGGCTGACCTCAAAGATGGCTTCCTGTACACTGAGCTTGATGATGAATCCAGCCGCCTGACAGCCTTTCAAACACCATGGGGGCAGTACTGTTGGAGACGAATGCCATTCAGAATCTCGCAAGCACCAGAGTACTTCCAGCAGAAATTAGATCAGACTTTACATGACCTGAATGGAGTGTACATAATTTTCAATGACCTACTCATTACTGGGAAAGGCGCAACCATGGCCAAAGCTACCCTAGACCACGTTAGGAACATGTGAAAGCTACTGGAGCAATGTTCTGAGAGGCATAAAGCTCAACAAGGAGAAATTTCATTTCAAATGGCCAGAAGTCCCATTTATTGGACACCTTCTAACCAATGAAGAACTGAAACCTGACCCCCGCAAAGTTGAGGCAATATGCAATATGCCTAAAACCTGTAAGATTTACAGGCAGTGCAGCGCTTCGTGAACACAGTGAAATATCTGTTCAAGATTTTAGAAGATCTGTAAGGCATGTGTGAACCCCTTCGCCGTTTAACACACAAAGGAGTGAGCTGGGAGTGGTCTGATGAGCAGGACAAAGCATTTGAGAGAATGCAGAAAGCAGCTTCATCAGCTCCTGTACTCAAGTATTTTGACCCAGCTGCCCAGACACAAGGAGGAGATGCATCAGAGAAAGGAATCGGCTTTGTACTGATACAAGAGGGCCAGCCTGTTACTTATGCAAGCAAAGCTTTGTCTCCAGCTGAGCAGAACTTTTCTCAAATTGAAAAAGAGCTATTGGCACAAGTTTTTGGAATGGGACATAATCATCAGTACATGTATGGCCGCAAAGTAATTCTGTGGGCAGATCATCAGCCTCTAGAAATTATCTCCCAGAAACCACTCGCAACTGCACCTAAACACCTACAGTGCCCAATGTTACGGATGAAGCAGTATGATATAGAAATTCGCTACAGATGTGGCCGAAACATGCACCTTGCAGACACCTTATCCAGGGCTTATCTGTTGACAGCCCCAACTGCAGCAGATGCTGAAATTGAGCATATTCACCCTACAAACTTCCTCCCAGTGTCTCAGCCACAGTTGATGGAAATCAAAGAAGAAACAGCAAAGGGCCCAGTCCTTTAGTCCCTGAAGAATGTAATTCACAAGGGATGTCCTAGCCACAAAACAATTCTTTTAACGGAATTACACCGCTATTTTCACATCAGCGATGAACTGGCTGAACAGGATGGCGTAATTTTCAAAGGTCCAAGCTGCATTATTCCAACCAGCTTAAGGCCAAAGATTAGGAGCAAATTGCATCGTTCACATAACAAGGGGTAGGGCCCAATTTTTATAACACTGTGCATATATGCCTAGCAGCACAGCACTTCCATTTGAAAGTTGCAAACTGGGTCTGATTTTAGTGTATGAAAATTCCTGGGTTGGACTGGTGGATACCCTATTTTTATAAAACTCATTTTTTTCTTAATTAATATTAGCACTAAAATAGGTAAAAGACACCATCATCGGTTGAGAAGCATATCTTGTTCAAAGCAGGGCTTGTAATGAAAAAGATAAAGCGACATCCTGATGATGATGAAGATACAATGAAGGAAAAGCTAACATCAGATGCCAAACACAGCAAAGGAAACCCATTAGGATTTCCCTGCCCTCCGCTCATGTAGAGTGCTAGTGTTAATGCAGAATATTCCGAACTGCAGAGACCTGACATAAGTGCTAAAGATCTGAGAGCCAACTTAGGTGGAGGTCAAGGAAAGATTTATTTTGTTCTAGTTTAGAAATCACTCTCAACAAAACCAATTCAAAAAAGTGAAAACTCGACGCTGAAGGAGAAATGCCAAATTTGGTAGAGAAATTCTCACTCAAGAGCTGAGGAAACATATGTGGGAATGTATTCCACCTGTGTGGTAGTGAGGATGATTTTTTGATGCAGCCTCTGCCTGTGTCCTATATTTCCGGGGGCCAAAGTTATGCTGACTATGAATCTTTGGACTAGGGCTGGTCTTTGCAATGGAGTAACAGGAAGAATTGTTGATATGATATACGACACCAACAGTAGACCACCGGATTTGCCAGTTGCTGTTATTGTCCAATTTGATGATTATAGAGGACCTTCAATGAGTGACGAAGTTCCTTCATGTGCGCCAATATTCCCAGCTACTGTCTCCTCTCCATGTGCAAACACTGTATACAAGAGGCAACAACTTCCACTAAGACTTGCATGGGCCTTGACTATTCATAAAAGCCAAGGTCTGACACTTCCCAATGCATATGGAATAATATTGGCAATTCTGAAAAGACTTCAGGAATATCCTATGCAGACTGCCGAAATGTTTGCACCCAAACAACTGGAAGGAGCTTTAGAAAAAGCTACTGTTTGCCAGGACTGCCAAAAAAGTATGATCAAGATCCTACAAGTTTCTCGACATGGCCTTGGGGCGACATGGATGCTTCATTGCAAGAACACGTGTTGTTCACGAATTTCCAATGAACTTGCACACTTCCAAAAAGCCGTGCTTGCCTTTAGAGCTATTGGGAAAGGTTTTTGCGCCGCCAATACATTTTGCAGCATTGTCAATCTGCCACGACCAATTTATCAAGCACCGTGGATGGAGCATACAAAAGTTTTTGCCAAAGAAGCAACAGATCTTCTTGAGAAAGGTCTTGAAAGTGTGGCAATAACGGCTAAGGAAGTGCTGATCAGAGTAGGCAATAGAGGCCTGCAGCACAAGCGAACTGAGAAAAAGATACTTGACGTCGGAGTACACTGTAACCTTAGATGGATCGTGGAGTAGCAGAGGATGGTGTGTGTGATTGCGCCGTTTCTCCCATCTCAGTTCTCACAGGGCAAGTTGTGGATATTGTTTATTTGTCCAGCCTGTGCTCCCAGTGCACGAGGAAATAACGAAAAGGAGTACTTAGTTTGGTATATTAAGCATGAACAAAACTGCTATTTGAACCATGATGGAAGTGTTTCGGTAAGCTTTTCGGTTTATTGTCAAATTCTGATTGTGGTGCCAGTTTGTTGTTGTTTGGTCTGCTTTGACCTTTTATGTTAGAGTGCAAATAATTTCATGACTGTTTGTTACATACTCATTGTTCACTTGTAACTGTTTGAAACTACTTTAGAAAAATTGAACTATTTTGTAAGGGAACTGTAAAACCCCAAGATTGGACTCGAGTCAGAGTTGGAATCCAAGTTAGAAACCCGAGTTAGAGTCCAAGTTAGATTCGAGTAAAATCTGAGTTAGAATTCAAGTGGAGGCAAAGTTCGAGTTAATAATTTAATAATAAATAAAGAATGGGCACGCATGCTCTTAACCGCTTCCGACTAGACTCTAGATGCCACACACCACACAACAGCCAAGTGAAAGAACTTCGGTCACATCTGAGGCCAACTGAGGCTGTGTTGGGAATTGTCGACCACAAACAGTAAGTGTTTTAAATTTTCCAGTTGTTTATATATGTATTATTGTTTCTGAAAGTATAAATATACACTTTTTTCTATTAAGAACCAGTAAATTTTGGCTGAGCCTGGGGTTGTTCTTATTTTTTTCCATACATTTGCTTAAAATTTTAGCCAAATCTCAGCCTTAATGTTCTTATTAAGTTTGTTCTTAATAAAAAAAAAAAGAGTGTAGTACGTAAGGCGATTGTATCCCGTGTTTGAATTTGAGTTGATCTTTGAACACACGGTTGTGATCATGTGCACGAATTTCATGGGAATCACTGTCTTTTTAAAGTATTGTCTATGTAATATCTATACGTTAGTTTAATATATATTTATTCATGTGGTATACAGATTTTAATAGCATATTGTTATGGTACAATACACCAACCAATGGACTGCACATCACATGGCGGCATATTTTACCACTCGAGGCTGAGGCGCTGAGCGTAAGTTGCGTGAACTTTGAGACTAACCGCTTTTAAAAACGCCTGCAAATCAAATGCTTAATCAAACATCCAATCTTCAACGTTATTAAACTTTTGAGGATCAAAATGTTTTCCGAGTTATTAGCTGAGCTGTTTGGCTTTCCCGCCAAGAATTACAGAGACGTTAAAACCCGGATGCAGATGAATTTGCTTTATTTATTACAGTTCAACACCAGAAAAGCAGTTGAAACCACGTTCTGAGAAATCGTATGTGTGACTCGACTCTGTAATGTTTTGGTGTTTGATGTTCTGTGAATACACATGCTC